>KE505045.1:38989-51036 GCA_000441515.1 Elaeis oleifera | reverse complement strand
GCTCGTATCTCCTCCATCCGAGCTCCGTTTCGGATGATCTTGGTCTCGTTGGACTCTGTTTTTCGTCGCGAACCTCGCTGTGGGCTCAATGTGGGCTGAATCTCGAGGCATCAAATTCTAACAATATGCATACATTCTATAAATTTTTCTCTCTTTTAAGAAAGTGCTAGATCTTCTTGTCACAAGCTTCCAGTCTTAATGGAGAAGCTCTCACCAAAAGGAATAAAAGCGATGCAGTGGCCTCCATGACTACGGTCTTATTCCTACTACAGTTATTATATATTTGTTCGCCCGAGACTATATTCCATGCAGATACGGCATGGGCCAACCTTTTACCCTTTCTCTTTACCCTTTCTCTTATTCCTACTCCATCACTTTTACCCTTTCTCTTTTCTTTAATTCTTTCCTTTCCTTTAATGTTTTCTAGTTGGGAAGCAAGGAATTTTCCCTTCCATCAGCCATATTAAATCCCCCAACTCCACCGCTTCTCCTCAGTGTACTTGAAACCAAGAAAACAGTACTGCATTGCTCCATTGTCCCTGGCCAACCAATGGCGAGTATTAAGGTGTTCGGTTCCCCAGCATCGGCCGAGGTCGCAAGGGTGCTGGCATGCCTCTTCGAGAAGGATGTCGAGTTCCTCCTCATTCGCGTCGACAACTACAAAGGCCAGAAGAGATTGCCCGAATACCTCAAGCTGCAGGTAACAACACCAACCTATAATAAATATTTGAATTGCACTCAAGCTTGGATAGATACTACATGTACTCTATTATTCTTTGTTTGCAGCCCCAAGGCCAGGCTCTTACGTTTGAAGATGGGAAACTAACCCTCACCGGTAAGAAAATATTAGCTAAATCTGTTGCATTGATCCTGGCAGCCTCAAAACTTTTGGATGATGGCAATGCTTTGATTGCAGATTCGAGGGAGATATGCCGACACATTGCGGAGAAGTATGTCGATCAAGGGAACAAAGATCTTTTAGGGACCGGCACGCTCGAAAGGGCATCGATCGAGCAATGGCTGCAGACAGAGGCTAACAGCTTCGACCCCCAAGTTCGGAGCTGGTGTTCAACCTGGCATTTGCACCGCTTCTGGGACTGGAGCAGGATGAGGTGGTGATCGAGCGGAGCAGGCAGAAGCTTAACAACGTGCTCGACGTCTACGAGCAAAGGCTGCAGGAGAGTAGGTTCCTGGCGGGAGACAATTTCACGCTTGCCGACCTCTCCCACCTGCCAAATGCTCAGCGTTTGGTGTCCAGCAACAAATGCAGGTCCCTCATCACGTCGAGGAGGAAAGTGAGCAGGTGGTGGGATGAGATATCGAGTCGACCGTCGTGGCAGAGGGTGGTGGAGATGCGGCAAAAGCCAGCTCCGGTGATCTAAGCATTGCTATGCTATGCCACTTGGTGGTTTGAGTGGGCAGGGGGTGGTGGTGGTGACCTCTAGCTTTCTTACTTGATGTTTGAATTGGGTGTCACATATAACTCATTTTGTGTGTCTTGGCATGGTGCTTTTGCTCATGTCTCGTTGTTTGGGAGTCCCATAAAGTTGTCCAATGGCTCTGTGCCCTTCTGAGGTCTGTTTTGGTACTACAAGATTTATGTTTAGTTGGATGTTGGATGTCACCTGGCCCATGTTAGTTGGTCCACTTGCATCCAGGCATTAGGATGCATATAATAAGGCATCTCCTTATCAATGGGAAATAAAGGTTGAGGTCACTTTTGAAATAAAGTTTTCTACTTGAATTATGCTGCTTGTCTGAAATGACCTAGCAAAGCAACATATGAATGCTGAAACCTTATTGAGCAGGACTAAAAACTTCAAAAATTGGGATGCAGAACCAGACGGCCCAAGGGCCAAATTTTAACTTATGAAGTTTATTATATTTCTTTTTCAAGTGATAATGGACCATCACGTACCGAGGTTTGAAACAAGTGTTAAAAGAGGGGTGTCAACCATTTGAATCCAAGTTTCATTCGCTAATTAGACAATATAAGGTAGTTATAATCATTTGTCAATATTGTTTTCAAAGCTCAACAATCAAAACTGTTCATTTTTTCTAATTTAAAGTATTACCAGTAGCGCGAATGTTAAAAAAGCTAAGGAGACTAGTTTTTTCACCGATCAAGATTGTGTATATGTGTGTATTAGCGCCTAATGAACATTGCCATTTCTAGGATAGCACTCGTAACTAGAATAAATTAGCCTGGAATAAATAGATTAACTTACTCCTATGCTATATTGAAATATATTACTCTACCCACCATGAAGTAATTTTTTACTTGGTAAATCGGGTAAATAGGTTCGAAAGATAAAATGTTATAAACCACCTTTGAGAACATCCATTTCGACCTTCTGAAAATTTGGTTCCATCTAAGTGTTCCACTAGGTCGTTGGTTGCAAAAGAATGGAATAATTGAGTTTTTTTTCTTTTAACCACCTTTTATTCTACTTCCAAAGGCAACCTAATACTTTAAGCTTTTGAAGTCTAGCCATTAGTTATGGTATTATATATTTATTTAAGTAATTTAATTTTTATATATTTATAATATAAATCAAGTTGGATTAGTGATCCATGTCCTTGATTAAATTAGTCTCCATACAAGTTTATACTAATGGTGTCTTAGACTATCATCTGATTTTGCTGCATCACCATCAATATTGATAGTAGATTTTATAGTAAGAATTATTTTTTACCAATTGTTAAACTTCCTTGGCTTATCTAACTTATTTGTTAAATAGATTGAGTCAAATCAAGTTGAAAAAATGATTTCAGCACCAAAATTTATTTGGTCAACTCACTAAAAATGATTTTATAATTCACCACTAAAATTTATGTATTTAGTGATTATTTTGAAAATAATCATTATAGATATAATTGATTTGTTAAAGTGAATCCCAATGGAGTGTATAAATTTTAATAATTAATATATTTAAAAATCCATCAAGTGGTCAATCAAATCATGTGGTATTAGGTATATTTTATCATCTTCTAATGTCACTCCAACTGTTATGATGATTGGCTTGATTTTAATATTTTAATGATTAATATATGTATTATTCAAATATTATTATAATTGATACTTTTATTGATGATATCATTATTCATTATTAATATATAATATTTTAGTGATAACATAATGATTAGTACTAAAGATAAATTTTTAATGACCACTCTATAATCTCATTATTAACGGTATATATCTAGAGTGAATATTTTAAAATATCATCACAAAAAATATATGCTTTTAGTTGTGAATCATAAAAAATCATTATTAATGCATTAATCAATATTGATTTTAGAGCCAAAGATTACGACAACATATTGAATTGTCACTTAAGTCAGAGACTTTTAATGACCATTTTGTCAGCTTGTTATTAAAAGATATATATATAGACAGTGATCATTTTAAAATATCATCATTAAAGATATAATTTAATAATAAATTATAAAATTATCACTAATGATTTGATCAACATTAATTTTGACACCAAAATTATCATAACATAATATATCGTCATTAGAAGTATGGTCTTTTAATAACTACTTTATCAATTTTGTCATTAAAGATATATATCTATAGTTATTATTTTACAGTATCATCACTAAAAATATAAGTTTTAATGATGAATTATAAATTCTCATTAGTGAGTTGACCAAAATAATTTTGACACTAAAATTATTTTTTACATTTTAAAAGCTCTATTTAATTATGAATTTTTATGACAAAATGATAAATAGGCAAGCGAGACTCCACAGATGCTAGCTAATCTTGCTTGGGAATGGAGTAGCCATAAATGCCAGAGACATGAATATTCATGCTGTTGCTAATTCTTGAGTTGCTACTATTATGCTTGGCAACACCACTCGGTACACACATGTACCAACATTCTCTACCCTTCGGCACATCCAATAAAGCTATGAAAGGCTTTGAATAAGCTGCAATGGCACTTCCGTAATTCTGTAACTAGGCAAATATACTTAACAGATTGAAGACATCTTGCCATAAGACTATCTGAGCATTTACACCAGTGCCATTATTCAGTGCTGCGATAGAAATTTCATTTTAAGACATCGCATGATCAAGCTAGAGGGAACCCTACATGATAGGAAACACAAAGAGCTCGAAGAAGCGATGGTCGATTGTAATAATATACAGTAGCTACCCAAGGGCCTCCTGGTAATAACTCGGCAAGTGGTTGTGTTTCTTTCTGCTATACCACTGATAGTGTTATCAATGAATCTTGCTTTGACTTGGGCTATTGTCAAGCCTCCATACCTAAAGGTCTCAAAAGCTTCATGCTGGGGTTTAGACTTCTTCATAACCTCACAGGCATGGTTTTCAATGCAATTAAAAATTCTCCATGGAGCCAAGCCTTCTTCATTAAGCAAAATAGCTTCACGTACTCCAGTGAGATGCTGTAGAATTGTGGTAGAGGGCAATCAAGTTTCTTAAGATCCTTATCTAATGATGTTGGATTGGGCTACTAGGAATGCAAAATGTAAAGAAGCAAGAAGGAACATGAAAAGCTATGCTTGCAAGAAGAATTGCTATTGCTACAATGCAAACAATGTAAATATATATTGCTTACATTAGATGTAAAGGTATGCATTATTTTACTTTTCCATGAATATTTTATATATATAGATATAACTAACATATGGCTATATATGTAAATATAGTACTTGTCTTATTAATCCATACAACTATTCTCACCAATGGCAACCATAAATTCCTTACTTTTCTCTTGCAAGATATTAACGAGCACGAGCATCTCGAGCTCAATCAATATTGTATGAGATGATGCATCGATATCAACAAGCCAAGAAGTTTTTCTTGTGCCTGTCCATCTAGCCAATATGGTGAGACAGTAAGTCTGAAAGTGTCTACAAGAGTACGGTGCCAATAGTTTCATCAAAAGAAAGAATATCATGCCATTGGATTTAGGTAACATATTCAAAATTGCTTATTAGTAAATGGAAAACCACTCCAAGAGGCTGGACTTATATGTTTTATTATAATTTATTCGTTCTGATGTTAACTGCTAGAAATTCTTCTAGCTAGTACATGTTGATTTGTCACGGTCTGCTATCCCTTGCAGGATCTGTGTGGCAACCATGTCATAAACTCATTAATTGCTAGGCTTGTGTATCTACCAAGTCAAATTCTGCCCGGGCCTAGGCTGATGCGATCCTTCAAGTAATCAAATTTAACATTTATTTACATTCTTTTGGTCTTATATATGTGTATGTGTGTATGTTTGTGTTTGTTATATATTTATCTTTTAAAAATATTATTTACATATATACCTGAATACTAGACTATTTTACAACAATATCCATTTTGTGAGATTTTAAATTAAGTGTTCACGTAAAATTTAATCCGCAAAGAGAGGGAAGAGAGCTAGAGATGAAAAGTAAAGCAGAGAGGGGAGATGGATCAAGGAGAGTCAAAGGGCTTAAGAGGAGTGGAACTTGGAGGCTAGGGATATGCCTGATGAAGTTTCCATTCTAATAAGTAGAGTCCTCTATGTGCAAATCCAATTTATTTTCTTTATTTTATTGGTGGGCTCCGGTAAGAGAGGAGTAGGAGAATTGCTTTTTTTTTTTTCCCCATAATCTCTTAGTGTGACGTAGAGAAAAACACATGGAGGTTGGCATTTTTATTGTTCTATTATTATCATAAGAATTTAGAATCAGATGCTAGATATAGATAGAGATTTTGTGGTCTGTATTTGTAATTAAAATAATTTATTTTGATGGACTATTTATCAATAATTTTTTAATTATTTTATCAAAATAATAATAATTTTTAATTTATTATTATAAAAAAATCATCATAAATATTTGTCTTCAATGACCATTATCATTTCATCACTAATTATATCCGCTTATTATGACAAATAAAATTTATCATAAAAAATAGCAAAAATATTAATTTCTTATTACAACTTATTTTTGATCATTAGTTCCTTATGAAGTCATCATTTTGGGGCTCTTTAATGATCATTTTTTAATCTTTTTCTATGAATAAACTCACCACTAATATTTACCTTTAATGATCATTTGCATTTTATCACTAAATGTATCTAATTTTTTTATAATTTTATATTTTGATTATTAAAATTTTTAACCATAATACCTTTCACTACAAGAAATTTAACTATTAACGATGGCTAATTACCGTCGCTAATAGTCATTTTGCCATCACTAATACTATTAGCAATGGCTTATTTTTTATTTTAATAAATTAAAAAAATTAGCGATGACTTTGTTGTCGCTAATGCCATTGCTAATAACTATTAGCGACGGCTTAGCCATCTCTAATATCATCCGTGATATTTAATTTTATTTTTTTAAAAAAATTATAATAATATTTTGTTATTAGCGACGACTAAAGCTGTCGCTAATACCATCGATAATAATTAATTTATTTTTAAAAAAATTATAATAATATTCTTTAAATTTATTTAATTAATCACAATCAATAATGCTTCCTAATACCTGTTATAATTAAAATCCAAAGATAATATGACAATCACAATAAAAATTAATTATATTATATTAAAATATAAATTATATAATTTTACAAGCAGTATCAAAAAATATAATACATCAAAATAAAAAAATTAGTCCAAATCCTCCTCGTCGTCCTCCTCCTTCTCTTCAGCAGTTGGTGGAAGAGAGACAGATGTTTCAGTATCCTAAAATAAAGAAAATAAAATATTATTAATAAGTTTTGATATAGAGACGTATCTTTCGATATGAAGGTGTATCTTTCGATACACTTTTTCGATTCTCGAATAGATTATTCCTATATGTTTCATTCGATGATACGGAACTATAACACCTCTGGCCCATCAATTTGATGGTTAGATTGAATTTTTAACCCCTAAATCTCCTCCAACTCAAGCCTAAATATGTGAATCTTCTAAATATAAAAATATAAAATAAATAAAAAATTTACTAATAAAATTACTTAATGTGATGGTGGAACAATGAGCCCAGCTGGTCGTGCAGCTATGGATCTCAGAGAATTTTCATGACCGTATCACAGACAGTATCCTAAAAACTCTGAGATCGCTGGCTTAGAAGCCTCTGCATGACCTCTTCCACATGCACATCGCTCCAAATCTGGGACATCGAGGCCTGTGAGGATGTCGAAAATTATCGAATCATTAGAGGGTTGAAGCTATGGCCGAATCTTTTCTTGGATATAGACTAAAAGTAGTCTAAGGCCCATTGATATTCTGGTGATACTACAAAAATTTAGATTATTAGCGATGGTTAGTTGCCGTCGCTAATAGTCGACATGTCATTGCTAATAATCTTACCATCACTAATTCCATAGTAACAATCAATCTAAAAAAGTCTAATCGCTAAATATCTTTATTAGCGACGAAAATCTTAGCTGTCACTAATAAGGCTATTAGCGATGGTTTTAGTGATGAAATTTTCTGTCAGTAATTATTTTTTATTTTAAATTAAATTTTAAAAAATTAAAAAATATTAGCAATACCATTTTAGTGGCTAATACCGTCATTAATAATTATTAGAGACCAATAATACCGTCGCTAATACCGTCTCTATTTTTTAATTTTAAATTAAATAAATTTTGAAAAAAATATGAGTGATGGCATTATCGTCGCTAATGCCATCGCTAATAAGTATTAGCAATGGTATTTTCTTTGCTAATGTCGTCATTGATAAGTAATTTATTTTTTAAAATTAATAATAATATTTTAAAATCTATTTAATTAATCATAATAAATTATGGTTCCTAATACCTGTTATAATTAAAATCTAAAGATAATATGATAATCAAAATTTAAACTAATTATATTATGTTAAAAATATAAATTATATAATTTTTTTACAAGCAGTATCAAAAAATACAATATATTAAAAAAAATCAGGTTCGATTCTCATCATCGTCCGTCTCCTCCTCCTGCTCCTCTCCAGCAACTGGTAGATGAGAGCCAGATGTCCTACCATCCTGTAATAAAAAAAATAAATAATATTAGTAAGTTTTGATACGAAGACATATCTTTCGATACAAAATATATCTTTGATATATTTTGATTCTCGAACAGATTATTTTTACTCATTCTATTTGATGATACGGAGCTATAGATACCTCCAGTCCATCGATTGGATAGTTAGATTGAATTTTTAGCCCCTCGATCATCTTTTCGGACTCAAACCTAAATATATGAAGCTTCTAAATATGAAAACTTAAATAAATAAAAATATTTAGTAATATAATTATCTGATGTGATGACTAAGATGACGAACCCAATCAGTCAGCAAACTATGGGTCTCGAAGAAGCTCCATGACCATATCGCAAATGGCATCTAGGAGGCTCTGAGGTCACTAGCTCAAAAGTCTCTGCATGACCTCCTGCATGTGTGCATCACTCCAAGTCTGAGATGTTGAGGTCCATGAGGATGCCGAAGGGTATCAAATCGGTAGAGGGTCGAAGTTGTGGCCGAATCTTATGATCCAGCTCCTACTCACCCCCCCTGTCAGTGCTAAGCCATCTCTCAAAGTCAAGAGGGGGCTAAGAAGATGGATCATCGCCGTACCTCTCAGCAACGTACACTGTGTAACGTGTCTGCACAGTTCAGAAATACATTAGTTCTAATATAAAAATCAGATCCTGTAACAACTTAATTAGTAAAGAAAGTTTGAAGTTTTTACTACGATCTGTCGCGACATAAAATCTAAATAGTCACCAGTCCTTCTAGACTGGTGTGTGGCCCACCACAATTGCAACTGATTTGGTGGATGACCCAGTTGTCGTATCTATAATAAATAAATAATTAAATTAAATTAATTAAAGCATGCATATAAGAGTTTTTACCATTTTAATGAAGAATTTTGATATAGATTTCTTACCAGTCTGTCGGTCACAACATGTGTGCTGATCGAGCCACCCGTGTGCCTAATCAGATCCTATTGGATGGCCCGATTCTGTCGGGCTCTCTATCATCTATCGGAGTACTCCTCACTACTCCACTAATCGTAGAGGGTTTGCATATATCCGTCCATATCCAGTGATCCATGAAGGACCTCCAGTCCGATGGTGACTGAGAACCGGAGTGCTAGATGGCGGAGTGCTTGAGGCTGTGAAGGCCATCTTGGAGCCTCCGTATGGCCACCTCTTCGAAGGTCTGATGGCCAGCCTCCTCATCCTGGAGAGTCTCAAATCAGCAGTACTCCTACAAGATAAAAGTAAGCGTGTATTAATATATAATTAAAATATCAACGTATCAAGAATTTAAAATTAAACTAGTTTTGACTTATCAGAAACATCTCCCAGGTTGCATCACGAGCTCCCAATGGCCAACTCGAGAACTCATTCACCGATTTCGACATCAATCAGCATATGATCTCAGTAACGACATGAGATATAGAAGGCTCTCTGAATGTGCTACAAAATTAATTTTGAAGAATAAATGTTAACTCTAAAATTACTAAATTCTAAACATATTAATTGAGTATGTAGTACTAACGAGCGGCTCTGGATATGGATGATCTCTCTATCCTTCGATTGAGTCGGAGGTACTGCGAGCCCAACGAGTCCTCGACCATGATGCTGTGTTTGAGAGCCAGTGGTCGCTGCTGCATGCGATTGTAGGGTCACTAGTGACCCCCTGTCCTCCGAACCTAAGCACAAAACACCTAATATAAAGAATGCTATATTAGTTAACAAATGACAAAATAACATAAATGAGAACATATAAAGTATTAGAACTTACCGCTCGGTGTGAGAGGTGCAGAACCATGCGAGTTGGCCATGTGATCGCTCTCTCCTTGAGAGCTCTGTCCTCGGTTGGCGCAGCTCCAACCTCTGGAAGACATGATGTATATTCTCTGAAAATAAAATAAATAGATTCATCAAATTAATCATACAATTATGGATGACAATGCAAGATTTTAAATGATGCAAGATAAGTAATTAAAATGATCCAAGAATTATATACTTAGCACTACTTATCGATCTCTTCAGATGTTTGGTATCTTTCGAAATCTTCTTCCGATTCTTCTTCTTCTTCCACCTCTTCTTTTTTTTTTCTCTTCTTCCCCTTCTTGGGAAGGACTGTACTTTAAAACAATCTCAGTTGGATCGACCTCCTCATATTGGCCATCTTTACATAAAAGAATTCCTGAATACATGGCAATCATGGCTCTTTAGCCCATAGAACCTGCAATCTTTGACATTGGCGCATCGAGCTAGATTACTTGCATAACCATCTGAAAATTTAAGGCTCTTACACCATTCGCAAACATCCTTCAACTGCTCCCTTGTTAAGATATAAGATGCTTTCGACTTCAAAAATTTTTCAGGTGACACTTCAACCAGCTCTAATAGAGGACGCTTGCATATGTTCTTCATATCTGCTATAGCCATGGGATTGTCCTTCGTCTTGCCCTTGACATCCATAACAGTATAGAAAATATTATCGAATACATTCTTCTCGATATGCATGACATCAAGATTATGATAGATCAAATTGATGGATTAGTATGGTAATTCCCAGGAGATGCTTCGCTTCATCTATTTATGAGTTGTACCTGTTAGGATGCACAGGGATTTCATGCATGTATTTAAAATTTTTAGTGAAAGAATATTAGATTAAATTATTTAATCTACAAATATATACATAAGATCTAATCTTAAAACTCTGACAAATGGATCGATGATATAAATTTATATGCATAAAAAATCTGAATCTAAAATGACAAGCATGTGAACCAAAAACAGTATTTAATAATAGATCTAATCTACTACTTCTAGGGTTCCGAACCCAATACCTGAACATGGATAGTCAAACTCCACGATCGAGAACGTAGATTTGAAAGTCTTCTCTAGTCACTCATAACCGCACAAGCGTCCGGTCTCTACGGATGGTCCACACAAAGTCTTCGGACCGATCAGCCCTCCACGGGAGTGCTAACTCGCGCAGTCGGCTTCTGATGATAGATCTGATTTGATCTCTTTCTTCGATTGTCTCAGATCTTTTCGATGTCGAAGATGGATCAGAGAAGAATACTGGATGGTGGAGAAAATAGATGAAGACTCTCTTCTCTTTTATTTTCCCTCACCCAAAAATCCTAGAACAGTTCTAGATCGCTCACCCGAAAGGAGATCGATCTCCTCTTTTGTTCATGCCAAAGAAGAAGAAAATCCACCCAAACCTCACATCCCAAAAAAGAATTTTCGACCCTCTTTCTCTTTGGTATCTCACAGTGAAAAGCTCTCCTCTTTTGGTGCACAAAATTGTAGCCTTTTTTTGATTGTCGCACAAACCAGATAAGACAAGATAAGGGTTGGAGTTTGTTACAATTCAAACTATTTTGAATTTCAATTTAACTCTAACTTTTTTTATCCTTATCTAACTTAAAGAGGGACTTATCAGAGAAAATTAGACATAAAAATCAATTGAGAAGATTTTTTTTCTCGCACACAATAAGCCCCTTCAAAAACAGCCAACGTGTGGAAGGATATGGATAAAGTTTAATTAAATTCAAACCAATTTGAATTCAAATCAAAACCAACCAATTTTATCCATAATAGATGAAAAAAAATATTTTTAATTTTTCATGCACAAACTGATTTGTATGGTGAGAAAAGGTGTGAGACAATTTGGGTGGCGCAAGGGAGAGAGTCCCACTCATTTAGGACTCTAGAGTTTAACCAATTAGATTTCTTTCAAATCCAATCAAATATGATGAACCTAATCTAATTAAGCTTCTACAATCTCAATTAAATTTGATCAAATTAATAAATTAATTGAGTTATAGATCCGATCAAATTAGGTTATTCTTCCTTACCGATTAAGTCATCTCATAACCTAATCAGACTTGACCTGATTAAATCCAATTCAATCAAACTTGATCCATACTTAATTGCTCAATCAATTAAGCTAATTAGTGATCTAATCACTAATTAATCCTCTATTAATGATAGAGTCCAAGTCTAGTGGGACTCTTCTCTAGAGTCTCCATCTAGTGGGACTCTTCAGCAGAGTCTCCATCCAGT
>KE505045.1:15548-27019 GCA_000441515.1 Elaeis oleifera | reverse complement strand
AAGTTTTATTAAATTTTGGGCTTAATTAATTTATGAATCAAGTCCTAATTAATTTGAATTAGATTTAATTTAATTAGATTTGACTTAATTTAAGGTTAATTGAATTTTAATATTTCAAGAAGGATTTGGATTCAAAGTCTAATTGAATTAAATTTGATAGAATTTCGAATTAGATTCAAATTAGGTTCGAATTGGATTCGAATTGAATTATGGATCAATCCTAATTGATTTAAATCAGATTTAACTTAATTAGGTTTGACTTAATTTAAGACTAATTAGATTTTATAATCTAAGCAGGACTTGAATTCAAAGCTTAATTGAATTAGGTTTGACAAGATTTCGAATTGGATTCGAATCGAATTTTAATTGGATTCGAATTGAATCATAGATCGAGTCCTAATTGATTTAAATTAGATTTAATTTAATTTAGTTTGACTTAATTTAAGACTAATTAAATTTATAATCTAAGTAGAACTTAGATTCAAAATCTAATTGAATTAGATTTGACAAGATTTCGAATTAGATTTGAATCAGATTCGAATTGAATTCAAATTGAATCATGGATCAAGTTCTAATTGATTTAAATCAGATTTAATTTAATTAAACTTGACTTAATTTGAGATTAATTAAATTTTATAATCCAAATAGGACTTAGATTTAAAGTCTAATTGAATTAGGTTTGACAGGATTTCAAATTAGATTCGAATCAGATTCAAGTTAGATTTGAATTGAATTATGGATCAAGTCTTAAATAATTTAAGTTAGATTTAATTTAGTAGGTTTAACTTAATTTGAGACTAGTTAGATTTTATAATCCAAGTAGGACTTGGATTCAAAGTCTAATTGAATTAGATTTTACAGAATTTCAAATTGAATTCGAATTGGATTCGAATTGAACTCAAATTAAAAATTATTTTTTTAATTAATTTAAATCAAATTAAATTTGATTAGGCTTGATTTAATTTGAGGATAATTAAATTTTACAATCCAATTAAGACTTGGATTCAAAATCTAATTGAATTAGATTTAATAGGATTTCAAATTGGATTCAAATTTAATTCAAATTAAAAATTATTTTTTTAATTGATTTAAATTAATTAATTTAATTAGATTTGATTTAATTTAAAGATAATTGAGTTTTACAATCCAAGTAAGACTTGGATTCAAACCTAATTAAATTAGGTTTGACAGGATTTTGAATTGGATTCGAATCGGATTCGAATTGGATCCGAATTGAATCTAAATTATTTTTAGATTATTAGCGATAAAAAGTATTATCGTTACTAATTCTGTCGCTAATAATATTTCAAAAAAATATTTTTTTAAATTATTATTAATTTTTTTAAAAAATTATTAGAGACTATAAAATTTTATCCCTAATAATTTTAATTCACCATCACTAATAATTATTTATATTTAAATATTATAAAAAATTTAAAAAATTTAAATACTATTGGTGATGGCTTTTACCGTGTCACTGATAGTATTAGCAACAGCAAGATTTTTAATCAATTTTGTGGTGGTTAAAAGGTGTTATTAATGATAAAAATTTTTCGTCACTAATACTGTCATTAATATTCAATATTTTTAGTGTGAAAAAGACTGCTAATCTCATGGCATGCTGCTGGTGTAATTATCCTAAAATTATAATTAATTATGATATAATTGAAGCAAGTATGTACTGTTAGTAACAAAATTATCAAACATATAGTCTTAAGTAAAAATAGTAGTAGATTCATATCAAATAAAAAATTATAAAATTTTACTAATCATATAAATAATTTTAAATAATTATCTTTTATCAAAATTTTAACTTTGTATCATGTTCAGGTTTAATTCCTTACCTTTTTCTGATCTCTTTCTTTCCAATTGTAGAACCTATTACCAAGACAAATAATATAAACTAGACAATTAGGCATTATTCATAAGTAAAATTTAGTATACAAAATAAATTTTAAAACAAATATTACCATGGCTGCTTGTTTCAACTGAAGGCTTAGATTGTGGTGGCTTTTAAATTTCAATCCAGAAGACCTGTAGTGTCTTAGATTCTCATACTAGACCATATAAGCAATAATGCAAATTTGGGTTGCAACCAGAAAGGTTGCATTGAAGCCATATCATTGCCATGATTTGGTGTTCTCCTTCCCCAGAAAAATTAGTATCAGACAATATGACTTTCAAAATTCAACATATCAAAACTAGCATAAGCAAAAATAGCTTTTTACCAAATTTAGAAAGATGATATCTGAGAATAAATACAGATACCTTAACTTTGTACCACATTCATAAAAGCAGACTAACACATTATCATGTACTGCTAGATGATAATTATTTTTTGCTGATACATTGTAGATGCTAACTAACAATCTTACATAACATTTGATCTCTTTGACAGAAGATCGACATCAGTTGGCGGGTATAGGGATAGGTCTGCCACAGATCAAAGACAATATTAAAGAAGTTATATATGGGTGGCAATGCAAGATTTAATTATACAATTATGGATGGCAATGCAAGATTTAAATAACGTATTTGTTGGTCAATAATCTAATGATTTGTAATTAAGTTAATTGAAACTGAAAATTATTGTAATTGATACGTCTCAAGCCTAAACCAGCACGGAAAGATATATTTAATATACTATTCTGATTCTCAAACGGATTATTTTACATATTTATTTGATAATATAGAGCTATAGATACCTCCAACCCATCCATTGGATGATTAGATTGAATTTTGACCCCCTTATATCCATCCCTTCCGCTTCAAGTCTAAAACTTAAAACAGTACTTAAATTAGAGAACAATAAAGTAAACAAGGGAAAGAGGAAAAGAAGAAGGCTCAAATCTGTCATTGAAAAATAAGGCATTGCAAGTTTCTCTGCACCTTTAACCATGAAGTGGCTGCAAGCGGTTGTCTGTGATGTAACAGACTATCTAAGCTTGTCCTGCAACTACAACAACAAGAACAGAAATGCATCACCTCCATCGATCTCTCTCTAGACTCTTTAGACACATCTCACACAGGCAGTCATCATAGCCTCTCCGAGACCCCGACCGCAATCCTCGAGCCCCCACCCTACCTGAGCCCACCTTGAAACTAGGAGTAGAATTTTTAAAAAATAAATAAAAATCTAAAAATAATACTTAAATTAGAGAACAATAAAGTAAATAAGGAAAAGAGGAAAAGAAGAAGGCTCAGATCTGTCATTGAAAATAAAGCATTGCAAATTCCTCTATACCTTTAACCATGAGGTGGCTGCAAGTAGTTGTCTGCAATGTAACAGACCATCCAAGCTTGTCCTGCAACTACAACAACAAGAACAAAATGCATCATCTCCATTGATCTCTCTCTAGACTCTTTAGGCACATCTCGCATAGGCAGTCATCATAGCCTTCTCGAGCCCTTGATCGCCTCTTCGAGCCCCCCACCTTTACCCAAGCCTAGCCCGAAAACTAAGAGTAAATTTTTTAAAAAAAAATAAAACCTAAAATAATACTTAAATCAGAGAACAATAAAGTAAATAAGAGAAAGAGGAAAAGAAGAAGGCTCAGATCTTCCATTGAAAATAAGGCATTGTAGAAATCACCCGTCGACTACTCGATGATCCATCCAACTATGGTCCAAGAGCTGGATGTCTTGGACGCCAGCTAGGACTCGAGGTCCAAGAATGCAGGGCACGCCCCAACCTGTGTTTGCAATACTACCCGGCACCTTCCCTCGACCCGAGCGCTCTACATGCCGAGACCCAAATCCCATACTGTTAATTAATTAATTAATTATCTAATTAATTAATTAAATTAATATTTAATTAATTAATTTTAATATATAATTAATTTAATTAATATAATTTAATAAAAATAATTTTTAGTGACAACATTGGCTGTCATTAATGCCGTCACTAATACTCACAACAGAAGGCGGACTGACAGGCAGGGACTCAAGGGTGAGAGGACGGCTAGGGATGGGACATCGGCTCGGGGATGGGACGCCGGCTTGGGGATGCGGCCATGGAGATGAGGGCACGGGAATAGGGCTGCGGGAAGGCGACCTGGGTCGGGGATGCAGGGTCAGGCCGGTGGGTGGGGTCATAAGTTGGAGGGCAGGGCAAGGGCTGCGGGGTCAGGCCGGCGACATCGGGGCCGATGGGGTCAGGGCGGTCGTAGGCATGGAGGGATGCGGGCTTAAGTCCATGGGGTCGAGCCGGTGGGTCGGAGCAGTCGTAGGCATGGAGGGATGCGGGCTCGGGGCCATGGGATGTCGGAGGGATGGGGCAAGGAGGGATGGGGTGTTTGGGCGTCGACGAGAGAATGAGTCACCGACGAGAGAACAAGGTGTTGGGCATCGGTGAGAGGAGAGGATGAGAGAAGAGGAGGGAAAGGGGTTTGGATGCCGACGAGAGGAGGGAAGAGGAGAGAGATGAGGAGCGTGCGAGAGAAATTTTTTTCTTGTCCCACTTGGATAAATATGGCTGAGTATTAGTGACGCTAAGTCACCGTCGCTAATGCCGTCGGTAAATTTATTAGCAACGACAAACTTTATCGCTAAAAATGGATAGCTGTCGCTAATACTTTTATTAGAAAAAAATATTTTTTTATAATTTTTAAATATTTTTTTAAATTATTAGTGACGGTAAATACACCCATCGTTAATAACCGTCGATAATTAATTAATTAATTATAATTATGATCAATTTTTTTTAAATTTAATTATTAAAATTTAATTTAATTAATTAATTATAATTATAACCATCGCTAATAGTGATCTTTTGTCGCTAATAATGATTATTAGAGATGGCAGAAATGCCTTCACTAATAAATTAAGCATTTTAAAAAATTATTAATATTTTTTAAAAATTATTAATTTTAAAATTAAAGTTCATATTTATTATTTATTATCTAAATAATTATCGTTAGAGTATCGTTACAAAAGAATACCTCGATCTGATAGCCCTAAGTATGTCGATCGTTAAAATTCGATTTCGATGACCATGAACAATCGTGTAATGATCTGATGGATAGAGATCGCTGATGGATCCGAAAATTTGTAACGATGATCTCAATGATATTTGTAATACACTATCAAAATTTACTTCAATCGAATATCATTATCATAGTCAATTTAATACGGGATAATTTGGACCATTAAATAAAAAATGAAGAATCAAAAGGTCAAACAACGTCTGATTATAAGGCAATTTTTAGATAAATGATCTTTGCTACTACTTTGATCGTTTGTCCGGTGGTGATCATAAATTTAAATTATGTGTATATGAACGATTCAAAACTATATATCTCTTGATACTTATTCTCAAAGTCCTTAAGTAATTATATTTGTACTTTTGTAAGATCTGTTTAATATGCATGATTTTTATACGCACGATTTTAATTTTATGATCATCACCATGCAAATGATTAAAGTAGTAACAAAGATCATTTATCTAAAAGATCATCTTAATCAGATGTCATTTGACCTTTTGGTCACTCATTTTTATTTAACGGTAGAAATCATCTCGTGCTAAATTGACCATGATAATGATATCCGATTGAATAAAATTTTGATAGTATGCTATGAATGTCACCGAGATCATCGTTGTAAATTTTTGGATCTACCGATGGTCTCTATCTATCAGATCATCACGCAGTCATTCATGATCGTCGAAATTGAATTTTATCAATCGACATAGCTAGAGCTATTGGATCGAGTTGATCTTTTGTGACGATACTATAACGATAAATATTTACATAATGAACAATAAAGATAATTATTCACTATCACTAATAAGTTTAATAATAATTTTTTTTATTTTTGTGATGATAATTTTCGTCTCTAATAGTGCCGTTGCTAATGATTATTAGAGCGATCCATTTTGTCGCTAATACTCTTGTTGTCGTCGCTAATAAGTTTAATAAGTATTTTTTTTTGTGATAGTTAATTCTATCACTAATAGTGCCATCACTAATGATTAGTAGCGATAACAAATGTCGTCTCTAATACATTTTCTACAATCACTAATAAGTTTAATAAATATTTATTTATGATGGCTTGTTTTTGGTCGTTATTTATTGTCGATAAAAAAAATTATTAGAGATAGCAAAAATACCGTCGCTAATATCCATCGGTTAAAAAGTTATTAATGACGGAATTGTGCCATCGATAATACCGTCGCTTATACAGTTTATTAGCGATGGCTAAAATACCGTCGCTAATGGCCGTCATTAATATCTTAATTTTTGTAATATTTAGTGACCACCTAGCAATAAAATATTTTGATTTTAAAAATTTTAATGGTAAAGATAATAATTTTGTAATGAAATATCTTATTATTAATGGTATCAAAATATTTATTACTAGATGGTCGCTAAAAGTAGGATGACTAAAAGTCTTAGCGACCAAAATATATAGTCATAAAAAAAACTACTATATTAAGTAACAAAATACACATGGTCATTAATAAATATTAATAATGATTTTGTTTGTGGTAAAAAATTACAAATGATTGTTAAAGAGTCCAAAATAATGACTTGATAAAAACTAATGATCAAAATAATTTAATAAAAATTAATGTCATTACTAATTTTTTTTTTTTTGTTGATGAATTTCGGACCTGGCCCAACCCATTGTGTTTATGTTCGAATATAAATTAGCCAATTCTAGCTTGCTAGCAAGTCAAGTCGGGCTTGGGTTGAGACCCGTCAACTTGTCAGCTCAAGCAAGGTGTATACTATGTTACTTTTAATATATATTTATATTTATATTATTTAAGTAGTGAGTTTCCGGGGTGAATGCGAGTTGATGAATGTTCATTTTTTAAAAAGAAATTGTCTGGAGATTTATGATTTATATCACTATCTTATTTACTTTGTTACGCTATGTTGTTTCGTCCAAAAACTTTGAAAAATAGCCTATCTATATAGTAGAAGTCAAAAGTTCGATAGGCTTGGACCGACTAAAATGATTCAGTGAGTTCGATATGGGTTAGCTGGTTGGTCGCATGCTAAGTTTGGTTGGCTATACTTGACTGGTTGACCCGCTATGAAATCGGGTCAAGTTTGAATCAGATCCTATAGCCCTTAACATATGACCCAAAACTGGCCCAGCCCACAAATTTGCACCCCTACGTATAAATATAATATCTCGAGAACGCTAGGCCTTTACTTCTTTTATGGGTTGGTTAGAATTGTAGATGACTTTCCATTTCTTGGCCCGTTGGCCATCAAGTTGAGCTGGTGTTGTTGGATTGAACTATCTTGCACTTTTGAAAGGATTCATTTTTCATAATTAAAAACTATAATTCATCCAATATTCTTGGTGCTTCTCGAAGTTCTCACATTTCATTTTATATGGTATTTCCAAGAGACATAATATTGATTTTTATGAAGTAACTCAGACATTAGCTACAAACTACCAACTCAACTATAGACATGGTAATGAAGGACACCATGTACTATTTGGGGATTAATTGGTGTATTGCATATGGCGCTTTGTAATGTGATGAACATAAAGAAGCTGCAGTTTGAGCCCAAAATAGATCTAGCAATCTTGATGTTCTCATACTAGCAGCATGACATTGATAATAAAGCCTCAAATTATGGTCATCATGAAAATTATGTATGAGAACAGCAATGAAAAAAAAATATTATGAAAATTAATGATGGTGACAGTGGATCCTTTCCAATTTAAGTGTCAAAATTTTCTAAGACTGCATTTGGTGGAGTGGATAACTATTGGAGAGGTATCCTTTCAGCTGTAGATGGGACAGCCTATTCCATGGAATAGATTACATTGTGCCATTTGGTTGGAAAGATAAATGAAGGAACAAGCGAGTATTTTGATTTTGTAACTATCTAAATTTTGTCGCAAAGATAAATTTGGTGTCCTACTTTTTTGCTGTGTTTAAAGAGTGAATAAGTACAAAACTATATTTTTGAGATGAAGTTTGGCATATTCCATGAAATAATTGTATTATGCCATTAATAAAATTATGTAAATAAGTGGCCTGACTTTTTGAGATAATTGGTAGGATAACTATCCAATTGGAGGATAACCCCAAGCATCCTAAAAGAAAATATACTCACTAGATTTCTAATAATCCGAACAAATTGTTGAAACACTCTTTCTTTTAAAACCAACCAATCATTATATAAAAGGACGGAGACTAGACTTGTGAAGCTAACAATAATGAGCACATACCCCAATTATAAGATCTCATACAATTAAGTTAGGTTGCAAAGGTTGTGCAAGTACCATGGTTGCCTACTTGTACCTTGTGTTTTAATGTCAAGATATTAATTGGACATTAGTTATGTTATCTTGTTAAGATTCTGTTACAAGGAAATAGCAAAGAATTTTTTTTTTTAAGGACTAAATAAATAAAGTAGAGGATGTAGAGTAGTTTTCATTCTCATTATTCAACTTGCATCCACACTACATGCACTTAAATGCACGAATGCAGATAAAATATCCATGCACAAATTATACATATCAATGTGTGATTTGTAGTTGACATTGCACATACATGATTTATTCATATTGCATCTTGATACATGATGAGAGGCTGACTGTTGCATTTGTAGGTGTGTCGAACTCAAATCGATGATTTGGTCTTTGTTGGGCCTTGCCAAACTAAAATCGGGACTTAAACTCAGGCCCAAGCTCGGCCCAGCCTAATACAAACCCAAGGGTCATCCGTTTGTGGCCATTTCTGGATTGAAAAAATTCTTTGTGCACTATTAGTAGTGTAAAAAATCCGATGTAGAGCACATCATTTTGTCTGATTGGTCGACATAGTCATCATTTTTCAACGCGCATTTAATGTTTGCTGGTCGATTTTTCGTTTAAAATTTGTATAATGAAATACTCCCATCCTTTGCAAAAAAATTATCATATCCTGTAACATAATATGATCCAGGATGTCATAATATGACCTAAAATATCATAATATGGAAGGGATATTTTTGTCCAACTATTTTCAATGCGTATTTAAGGCCTGCAGCTTTATTTTTTACTTGAAAATTTTGAATGATGAAAATGCCCATGTGCTTTAGAAAAAATTATGACATCCTATGCATAGTATGACATCCTGCGTTATATTATGACATTCTATGGATAAAAATTATGACTTTCTGAATATATGATGTCATAATATAGATATAAGATGTCATAATTTTATCAAAGAGTAAGAGTATTTTCGTCATACAAATTTTAAATGAAAAAATTAATCTGCAGATATTAAATATGTGTTGGAAAGTGATGACTATATAGATCAATCGGATAAGATGGTGCACTCTATATCAAATTTTTTATATCGCCCACGGTGCACAAAGAATTTCGCTTTCTAGATTTTTAAGCCGAGTCGGGCTCACTCTGGCCCATTTGTGCATTTCAGCATCACACTGTTACACTTAACTCTCGGAATCATGAACAGGCATAATTTAGGGGAAAGAAAACTTGTGAGATATATAATGGGTTCTTTTTTTTTTTCCTTTCTTCAAAGACAAAAAGGGTTTGTAGGTTCCCAAGCACTACAAGAACAGAAACTTAGCACATTATAGAATCAAACGCCAAAGTCTCTCATTGAAAGCACCAGGATCTCTCTCTCGCGTTAGGAAGTTGTGCTTCTCTCTCATGTGTACCAAGAAGCTGGCGTGCTCGTACCCTGACCTGCAACCGCACCATCGCCTGCATGCAGTGGATCGCCACCCGTGCCTGCCGCCGCACGCACACCCCCGCACCACCGCCTGCAGCCTCACCAGGCTCCTCAGCGCCCGGTACGCCCTCCTCGCCTCCATCAACATCCCAAACTTCCATTTAGATACTAATCTTACATCGAGACCAACAAAAACTGGAGTCAGAGAAACATACCAAACGACCTCTGAAGTAAGCTTGGATCCTAATCGCCGCCAGCTCCTCTCGCGAGAACGCTTCCATGTACTGCACGTCATCCTCATCTTTTGAGTAATCCGTTTCTCCAGTGGTCACATCTTCGGCTTCTTCTGTTGACGTAGGGTTGATGATGGCCGTGCGCACGCCGTTGACATCGTGGACTTCGAGAACGTCGGCAGTTTTGCAGGAGGATCGGACGATGGTGCGGCGGACGGCAATGAGCCAGCGCCGGGCTCCGGCCATGTTGGACTGGGCTTGGAGGGTTGGCTTCGGTATTGCGTGCCGACGAATTAAAGGAATGACTGCCCCCATATGGTGTTTGGTTCAGCAGGAAGATGATGGGAGCGGAAGCTTTTCTTTTCTTTTTCCTTTTCTTTTTCATTTGTCGGACGGCAGGAGGCCACGACGTGGTGGCATGAAACGGATGGGGATGTGGAGGGGTGTACATCAAGCTGTCTACCAACCCCAATAGGGGAGAAATTAGAAGTTTAGAATAAATCTTCTGGATATGGCTGAACCAAGAAAAAAAGGTTGTATCAAAGGCTAAGGCTAACATGTCACCGATTTTTTTTTGTTTTTAAAAAAAGGCTGAGACTAACGGAAATCAGCAAGTCGGGCCTCAAACAACTGCCAAGAGGTAGGTCAGGGTGCGATCATGCCGAGCCAAATCAAGTAACTCACTACAGTAAAAAAAAAATTAATCACTATTTTTTACCGACGCTTTCTAAAAATATCGGCAGATTGCGCTGAACTGTCGACGTTTTTAAAAAGCGTCGTATTTTCAACGACGATTAAAAGCGTCGTAAAATTTCAACATTGTCAACGCCGACGTTTTTAACAAAAACGTCGTTAAATAAAAAAATACCGACGTTTTTTGCATCATTATTTAACGACGCTAAAAACGTCATTAGGTTCGCTTAATCCGACCCTCATTCTTCCGTGTCCTAATCTATCTGCCGTCGCCTTTTCCCACCCATTCCTCCAGTTCCCCCGTGTCCTAATCCCCTCCCGGCCCCCATCTCCGTCGATTCTCCGCCACCGACGTCGCATCCACCGTCCACGCCGCACCGCCGTCCGCCGCTCTCCTCTGCTATCGCATCCGTCCACACCGCATCTACGCTGTCCACGCCGCACTCGCGAGCAATCGACGATAGCGTCACTATCCTTCATGGAGAAGATTAAGGAGTACTTGAACGCCCAGATCTATGATGATGAGAAATGGCCTTTCAACTCGGTATTCTGCTATTCCTTCCTCCCATGTTCTCAGATTTTTCTTCTGATCGCTGTTTTAAATTCTTATTGACGTTGGTAGTTTAATCTGCTAGCTATGTACTCGATTGATGGAGGATACTTGGATTTCTTTGATTTGGTTCTCATAGCTGTCCGGTTCTTTGATGTTTTCATATAGGATTTTGGATGGATTATGAGTTTTTTTTTGGCATCAACAAGATTCCAGGGCAACCAGTCTCGTAGAGGTCTAGTTGTTCTTTTGCTTGATGGACGGTTCCCATGTTCCTTGTAGTTTATTGTACAATGATTGTCGTGATGAAAATCGAGCTTTTATTTTGTTTTGTTCTTTCTTT
>KE505044.1:535085-552173 GCA_000441515.1 Elaeis oleifera | reverse complement strand
GGTATGTCCCCAGTTTACTTTGTGTTTGTGGAAGGACTTTTAAAAAATTACGAGATTAGCTGTAAGAATGGCATTTCTTGTGTAGTGCATTAATGATCTTGTAATAGTGTGACAGTATTAAAGATTTTAGTAAGAGATTTAAGAAAGAATTTGGATGAGTCACTCTTTTGGCCCAAGCCAAAATTCTTATTTGGATGAGTCATTCTAACTGAGTTCGGGTCTTATATTTGGATCCAGTTCGGATCGAGTCGGGACGGGTCATATATCTTGAGATCCAAATTAACCCAAAAGTCTCTACAGATCGGATCGGATCGGGTTGGATCGGGTCCAAATTCAGAAAATCCAGACCCGATCCGGAAGATGAACGGGTCCAATTTTTGAACCCGATCCGGCTCCATGGGTCTTTTAAATGGATTCGGATCGGGTCTAACCGGGTCGGGTCGGGTCGGATCACGGATCAACCCGATCCGTTTGCAGCCTAAGTAGTTCATAATAACCACTGTGGTAGATGGACTTACAACAGCGGTTACCATAACCGCTACCATAGGTCTTACCTACCGCAGCGGTTACAATAACCGCTGTCGTAGGTCGACCTACAACAGTGGTTATCACGAACCATATGGTAGGTCGGATCTACCACAACGGTTACATATAACCGCTATCGTAGATCCGACCTATGGCAGCGATTATTTGTAATCACTGCGGTAGGTAAAAGCTTTGACCTACGGCAATGGTTATTTATAATCACTGCAGTAAGTAAAACTTTATCATCCTACAATTTTTAATCTAGAGATCGGATTTCAGTAAATTTTTTTTGATTTCATATAACTTTTCAAGATTTACGTGGTTGCAATAATTATTTTCTAAAAAAATATCATTTTATACCTCAAATTAGAGTTTTAAAGAAATTTAATAGGATACTAATAATAATTTTGGATGATAACATGAACCTGTAATAGTGAAATCGAATTTCAAGTACATCTTCACCATTTATTATCTAAATAATTATCATTAGAGTATCCTCATAAAAGACTACTTTGATTCGATAGTCCTAGCTTTGTCGATCATTAAAATTTGATTTCGATGGCTACGAACGATCGCGGATGATTTGATAGATAGAGACCATCGTTGGATTTAAAATTATGATGATGATTTTGATAATATTTGTAACATACTATCAAAATTTTATTTCAATCGGATATCATTAGCATGATCAATTTAGTATGGGATGATTTTGATCGTTAAATAAAAATGAGTGATCACATGACCAATCGACATCTGATTGAGATGATTTTTTGGATAAATGATCTTTATTAATACTTTAATCATTTATATAATGGTGATCATAAAATTCAAACTATACGTATACGTGAAAATCCATTTGAACATATGTTACAAAAACACAAGTATAATTACTTAACGAATTTAAGAATGAATAGCAAGCGACATATAGTTTTAGATCGTTCATATATATGTGGTTTAAATTTGATGATCACTACTATTTTATAGACAATTAAAGTAGTAGCAAAGATCATTTATGTAAAAAATTATCTTAATCAGACATCGTTTCGCCTTTTGATCCATCATTTTTTATTTAACGACTGAAATCATCCCATGCTAAATTGACCATAATAATGATGTTCGATTGAAATAAATTTATTAGTATGCTACAAATATCACCAAGATTATCGTCATAAATTTTTAGATCCATCAGTGATCTGTGTCTATCAGATCATCATATGGTCATTCGTAGCCGTCGAAATCAAATTTTAATAATCGACATATCTAAAGCTGTCGGATCGAGGCGGTCTTTTGTGATGATACTCTAACAATAATTATTTAGATAATGAACGGTGAAGATGAACTTTAAATTTTAAATTATACCATATTCAGAAAAAATAAAAAAAATTATATTCTACCTCCATAGCTGTAGTTGCACAATAACTGCTGCTATAGGTCTATGACAGTGATTCACTAATCGCTATCATATCTTAACCTATGGCAACGGTTATCACGAACCACTGCCATAGATTGACCTACAACAGTGGTTACCGATAACCGCTACCATAGGCGACCTATAGCAGTGGTTATAGATAACTGCTGCGATAAGTCTAAAATATGGTTTGTGATAGTCCCACATCGGTTATGGAAGAAATGAATGACTTGTATATAATGACTTAAGGGCTTAAGCATTTTATGATCTCTCTCTACTCGAACCCTGCCATCGCCCGCATGCCTGCTGTCATTGTGCACCGTCGCCGGCCTGCACCACCCATCGCTGTCGCCATGGGCCAGCCGCCACTGCCGTCATGGTGGGCCTGATGAATACTTAAATTAAGTCACTAGAGGTACATAATTCTATTTAATTATACTTTATTTATTAAGAATTTGATACTTTCTAGTCTATTTTGCAGGTAAATGAGAGTTTGGGTTCATATGATTCAAATTGGACTCAAATCGAATTAGATTTGAGTGAACCAGACAACCAGCTCCCATTCCAGTGAAAACGCGATTTAAAGATCAAGGGCTAAGAAGCAACCTCTCCAATCAAGGGCTTAGATTAAAAAATCACTCTTCATGAAGATCCAAATGTGAATGCGACTTATTGATCAATGGAAGAGAAGCAATATGAAGATCCAAGGATCTTTATTCATGCTCCCACCTTTCTTTCATGAAATCCTAGCCTCCTCTCTATAAACACATCCCAGCCCTCCTTTTTTAATCCATCAGCCCCCTTGTGGGGTTTTTCATCTTCTTTCCTCTCTCTTTCTCCTCTTTTCCATCAAAGCTCTTCCTTTTCTCTCTTTCTATCAAGTCAATGCCTAAGTTTCTCTCTAAGCTGCTACTCCCATCTCTCTTTCTTTCTTCTTCATAAGTTTAAGGGAGGTACTAACTCTAGCACGACACCATATTCCTTCATATATCCATTCTCCACATCCTAAGACGTCTAGGGGAGGTACTAACCCTAGCATGCCTTCCATCAAATCTAGGAGAGGTTCTAATCCTAGTGCCACTATTCTTTCTCTTCCATATAACCTCTTCCATCTACTTTCTTCTTGGAGTTCTTAGACCAAGCCTTTCAGCCATCCTGTCGTTATCTGCATGGACGAAGATGAAGGATTCAAGGAGGTGTATCCACTATTGGATGCAGCGAGAAGATCAACTTGATTTCGTTGTTCAATTGTATCGAGCTTTTATTTCTTTTTCATTATATGTTCTTATTTAATCAATGAAAATATTTTATTACAATATCTTTGTTTCTTTCTTAGCTTCTTGTAATTTACTATTCTTTTCATTTGTATTTTTGAATAATCATTCTAAGATCCCTGTGGATATGATCCTGACTCATCCTATCTAAATAGTAGTGAGTAGGGTTAATTTTGGTGTGTTATGACATACATCAGGGCCCACACCATTCAGTGCCGCCGGCTGCCACCGCAGTGGGCTATCGGCTGTTGCCATCGGCCTCTCTCGCCGATCGACCACCATCCTTTATTGATTGGCCATTTTAACATGTCAAAGGCTATGACAGCGGTTTGGCAACCGCTGCTGTAGAATCTATGATAGCGGTTGGCATAACCGCTGCCGTAGATTTAATTGGGGCAGCGATTTGTTCGTAGCATTACGGTAGTGGTTGGACAACCGCTGTCATATCTCTATTGTAGCGGTTGCTATAACAGTGGTTTCAAAAATATTGTCATACCATGTCTATGACAGTGGTTGATACAACCTCTACCGTATCTCAGAAAATCACTGTCATAGCCTACGGCGGCAGTCACAGTGATAGAGATTTTTTGGGCTACGACAGCAGTTTTCAACCACTGTCGTAGCTCTATTTTGCAGTAGTGTTTTTTTTTAATTTCTAGGATTTCTTTTAGGAGGTTTTAGGAATGTCTTCATCCAAAAGAGAATCTGAAGATGAGAACGTTGTGAGAGATCAAGGTTCTCGGGCTCCATCTATCTAGAGAAAAATCGAGGATGTTCCTCATGATGCTCCCGAGGATGTTACTTCTTCTCGACAGGACCGCCTTGATTCTCATGAGTTGGATGACCTGCCAGTTGCCAAGAATCTTTTTGGACCTCTTAACGAGAGATCCGAGCTGTCTGAGGCCAACATTCAACAGCTAAGGGATCACTACCGAATCTCAAGTCGGTATAGATTGTTGGCTCCTAGTGAACATGGTCGGATTGTCCATCTTCTTGATAGTTATATTGCCGTTTATGAGGAGTTCCTTCGGTCAGGGCTCCAATTTCTTCTATATCCTTTCTTCATTAATATTTTTGACCTATAAGATATATCCCTACCTAGCTTGCTCCTAATTCCATCTGAATCCTTTTTCTTTCATCGTCCTTTGTTATCTCCTCTGCTTTAAGCTAAGGATCTCTTTTTTTCGTGCTCTCTTTAAGTTGAAGAAACATCCTCGGAAGAGGAGATAGTGGTTCTTCAGTCTCTGATATCATTGTGAATTCATTATCGGGCTTCCTTCTTCCATCCATTGGTAGAAAATAAATTTTTTTATATCACCACCGACTATCCATGGGGTTTCAATTGGGTTTGGACTGCTCCCAGTCTTTCCCCAAACAAGAATGAAGTGGTCCTCAAAGAAGATCTGGAGCAATACGAGCTACTGCTCGGCATCAAAGTTCCTACTCAACGGAAACTTCTCGATGAGTAGTCATTATACGACACCGGAATTAGCCCAGTTAACTCCTTAGGTAGACTTCTCTACTTCTTCTTCTTTTCTTCTTCTTCTTCTTCTTTTCGGAGGTTAACTTTTCTTGTCGGCTTGTAGGTATGAAGATTTCTGCAGAAGCCATCCGGCGTGCCGTTAGGAAGAGATCGGGTTCTAACCCAGGCGGACCTTTTCGGGGACTACCAAAGAACTCCGAGAAGGATCTTCCTCACATGTCCCGAGGAGTACTCAGCCATCGTCGCCACCTCGAGTATCTCCATCGAAATAGATGTCACCTCCACCACTAGTACCAGTGGTGTCCGTCGATCAGGACGACAATATTGTCGTTGTCAGTGAGGCACCGACTAGGTATGCTAGTGTGGTTCAAGCTCTACTAATGTAGGGTGACTCGAATATTGGCCAGATCACGGTATGTGGAGATGCCGGTCGAGGGAAGGCCCTAATATCCCCACATTTACAACTAAGCTCGGCCCTTTGGACTCTTCCGAAGCGGCATACATCATTCTTGAAATATGCATCAAGGCAACTGACATGGTGCTCTGAGATCATTGACTCATCATGGAGTGGATGAAGATGGTGATGCTTCCTACCGACTGAGAAGAAGGAAGGGCTGCCCAGTCGAGAAAATCATATCGGGCTCCTACGCATCATTGGTGTTGGTAAGTCTGGATGACCATCTTTTAGTGTTCAACTGTTAATTCTTTTTCGAATTATTGACTTAGAGAGTTTTTCTTTCTTACAGCTAGCACATGACATAATTATTCTGTATGAAGGGTTGACTGCCTTCGGACGGCTCAATCGCCAACTAGAGGACAGGACCCAAACTGTCAGTGCCCTAACCAAAGTTACTGAGGAACTTCTCTGCGCTGCTGAGATATGAGAGAAGAAATATCAAGATAAAATTACGTTGTTGGAGATCGAGTTAGCTCCTTTTCAAGATAAAGCTGCCGACCTGAAGTTCCATCTGAAAAAGAAGGAGTTGAACAAGCTGAAGGTCCACTTTGAGAAGAAGATGGAGTTGGCAAAAGCTGCCCTCGATGAGGAAGGAACAAAAGCAGAGATGCCAAGAAAGCGGCACAGGAGGTAACAGAAAGATGTCGATGGTAGAAACTCAGGCCCAGAAAGCAGCTTCTCGGGCACTGGCCGAGTTTTAAGCATCTCAAGAATTCCAGGATGAAATTATCGAGGGATCGACCGTCGCCTATCAGGTTGGCTTTGAAGGCTATAAGAGAGCCCTTAGTTGCCTTCAGCCCAAATTGGATCTGAGCGGATTACAACCCAATGAGGCTCTTGGTGAGGATGAGGAAGACAAGGCTCCTGAAAGCAATAAGGAAGTAGGCGACTTGGAAGAACATCCTTGAGTTCTTTGTATTTTTGTTTTGTTTTTTGACTATGTACAAACTTCTTTTAGAATGAAATGAACTCTTTCTCCAATCATTTCTGTGTGAAGTTTTCTTTCTTTTTATTTGATGCTTTGGGTGGATAGTTGGTAATCATAGAATACAATCCCCCGAAATGCTTAAGTATGATAGTCGACAGAGAAATATAGACAATGGTGAATAAAATTGACTTAATAAAAAATTTCTAAGTCAAATTGTCGGTTGCAGTAGACCGATGATTTGAGCAACATAGTCGGTCACCGAAATGGTTTCCCAACTTAAATCTATATCCGGCCATTTGACCTTAGTTATCCGGGCATATGCCGATTAACTACCACTTTTGAGTGTTTCAAATCCCATGTTGGCTAGTTGGATGTTAGCCGACTTAATTCTTTGCCATAAGTTAGTTATCTGAATGTCAACCGAATAACTTTTTCGCTAGGTGTCAGCCAATGATTTAATTATATGACTGTATTAGTCGATCATGTTATTCGGTGAATTATCTAATAGATAAACTTGTTGGCACAGTTTCATAGAAAAGAAGCAGTTGATGTACTTTATTCAATCTAAATGACTGACTAGTAATACATCCATAAATTCTTGGCATTTCAAGTCCGAAAATTTTTTGTGTCATCTAAGTTCGTAATTTTATACGTCCCTGGTTGGAGTACTTTCAAAATTTTGTAGGGATCTTTCCAATTTTGAGAATTTTCTTTGCTCAGTTGGTTTGGAGATTTCAGCTTTTCTGAGGATGAGGTCCCGTATTCGAAAAATTTTAGGCTTAATCTGAGAATTGTAATAGTGGGCTACCCGTTGTTGATACGATGACATTCGTAGTTGAGCTTGCCTCCAAGTTTCTTCGAGCAAATCTAAGTCGGCGCATCATTTGTCTAAATTAGTTGACTCATCATATTGTGCCACTCGTGTTGATGGTAGACTGATTTTCAATGGGATCACGGCTTCGATCCCGAATGCTTCCAGTTAGAATTCGAGGAGTTGTTCAATAGGATCATAGTACACTGTAGAGTTCATCGGCCCATTGATTTTTGGCATGACGTAATCTTGTCTTCAGACCTTATATTATTGTTCTATTAGTCACTTCGACTTCTCTATTAGCTTGCGGATATCCGACCGACGTAAGTTTGTCAACAATCTGATATTTTGTGTAGAATTCTTCAAACTTGGTATTATTGAATTATCGATCATTATCTATGATGATGATCCGAGGTAGACCAAATCGGCAAATAACTGACTTCTGTAGGAAATCCATCATCTTCCTCTCCATTATATGAGCTAAAGACTCCGCTTCAATCCATTTGGTAAAGTAGTTGATGGCAACTATAATAAATTTTTATTGTCCGCTTGTAGGAAAAACAGACTGAGTATGTCAACTCTCCATTTGTCAAATGGCCAAGGTGTCGAAATTGACATGAGATGACTTGATGGAAGCTCTGAATATTGGTGAATCTTTGGCATTGGTTACATTTTTGCACTATGTCGGTAGTATCCTTCTATATAGTTGGCCAATAATATTCTTATCGAAGTATTTTATGGGATAGTGATCTACCCCCAAATGACTGCCACAAATACCTTCGTGAACATCTCTGAGGGCATAATTAGCTTCAGAAGGATGGAGACATTTGAGTAAAGGCAAAGATGCCGATCTTCTGTAGAGTTGATCATTTATTAGCACATATTGAGTCGCCAATTGTCTTATCCATCATGCTTCTACATGATCAGTTGGCAAAATCTCGTCGGTTAAGCATTCGATGAATGAGTCGATCCAACTCGATTCATGGCTGATTTGGACTTGATGAACTTCTTCTATATCGATACTTAGATTGTTGAGACGCTCAATAAAAATTTTCTTAGCTCGTTGTAACTGAATGTCATGAGTCAGGATAAGAATTAGTATGGACGTTCTCCAAGCGAGGAATGTAGAAGATCTCAATATAATCAAAATTCACTTGCAGAGATCAGAGTTTTTGAACATACCTTGCTAAGACTAGATCTCGGGCTTCATATTGTCCTCAGGATTGTCCAGCCACCACTTATGAGTTGGTAAAATTTTAATCATCTCATGCCAAGGTTCTTGGCTACTTTTAACCCGACTATCATGGCTTCATATTTGATTTGATTATTTAAAGCTTTGAAAGCAAACTGAAGTACATACTCAATGACCATCCCATCAATGTTGATTAAAATGAGACCTGCTCTATAGTGTTGTGCATTTGAGGCTCCATCCTTGTGTAGAATCCACATCGATTTTGAAGTTTTATCTTCAGATTATTTCCAATTCAGTTATCGATAGTCGTTGTGCACTCAACAACAAAGTCGGTTAGTATCTGAGCCTTTATCAAGGATCGAGAAATATAAAAAGATTGAACTCGTTGAGTTCGATTGTCCATTTTGTCATTCTTTTCGAAGTGTCTAATCATTGAAGTAGTATCCTCAAGGAAAGGTCGGTTAAGATTTTCACTGAATGAGCTTGAAAATAAGAGCGTAGTTATTGTACCATAGTGATAATCACAGAGACGATCTTTCAATCCAAGAATATCTTATTTCTGCTCCATATAAAATTCGACTTATGTAATAGATGGGTTTTTACACTTTGTCATCTTCTCGGATCAAAATCAAACTTACGACTTCTGGAGATGTAGCCAAGTACATAAATAGCTCATCGCTAATACTTAGGTTCGTTAAAAGAGGAGGGTCAAGTCTTCAAAAGTTTTTTAACATTTTTTCATCCAAGTCTTTCATTTGCCTGAGAGTTTTGAAGAACGGAAAGCATCGCTTTGCCGACTTGGTAATGAATTGGCTGAGAGACGTGATGTGTCGGACTGTTTTTGAATCTCTTGTCTAGAAGTCGAAGGCTTCATATCGAGAATTATTTTAATCTTTTCAAGATTAGCTTCAATGCTCCACCTTGTCACCATGAATCTAAAAAATTTTCAGAAGTTATCCTGAATGCACACTTAGTCAGGTTTAACTTCATTTGGTACTTTCTTAAGATGTTGAAAGTTTTCGCTAAGTCATTAATATGAAAGGATGCTTCATCACTTTTTACGAGTATATCGTCGATGTATACTTACATATTACGGTCAATTTGATTTTTGAAGATTTTATTGACCAGTCGTTGATATGTCACTGTGATGTTTTTAAGATCGAAAGGTATGACTTGTAGCAATATAAGTCTTTTTCAGTAATAAATACTGTCTTCTCTTCATCTTCAGATACCATCTGGATTTGATTGTATCCAGAAAAGACATCCATAAAGCTTAACAATTGATGGACTGAAGTAGCATCGACTAACTAGTCGATTTTCAATAATGAAAAGCTATCCTTCGAACAAGTTTTGTTCAAATTGGTATAGTGGATTCATATTCTCTATTTGCTGTTAGCCTTTTTGACCATTATGATGTTCGTAAGCTAATTCGCATAGATTGCTTCTTGGATGAAATCGACAGCTAATAACTTATCGACTTCTTCATCGATAGCCTTTTGGCATTCAGGAGTGAAACTTCTTTTCTTCTGTTATACTAGCCTACACTTGACATTAACATTCAATCGATGAACAATTACATAAGAAGAAATACTTGGCAAGTCGGAAGTCGACTTGACAAAAACTTTAGCATAGTCCCGTAGAAAAGTCACAAGTTTCTCTCGAAGATCATGGCTCAATAAGGATTTGACTTGAATAGTTTAGTCGGGTCCTCTTCCTTTAGAGGTATTGAGACAAGCTGCTCGATAGGTTCTCCTTGGTTTTCTTCTTTTCTTTGGTCCAACCCATCGATGGGAAGGACTTCTATAGGTTTCTTCCTTTAATCACGGTTAAATAGCATTGTCAGGCTAGCTGTTGATCTTTTCACATTTCATCAGTTCCATTCCTTGTCGGTAAGCATATGAGCAGATGGTATGTCAAAACCACCATTCGAAATGCATTTAATCCAGATTGTTCCAATATAATATTATAGATCAAAAGAACTCGAACTATGAGAAAATTAAGCTATACAGTAAATTATCGAGATTGCTATCCGACAGTAACAAAGAGTTCTATTTCTCCCTCTACTTTAATCGAATCACCCGTAAATCCGATTAAGGGCATGTTGATTGATTTTAGTAAGTTCGTAGAAAGTTGCACTGAAAAAAAAGCATTGTAGAATAATACGTCAGTGAAACTTTCATTATCAACTAAACATCATTTTATATCATAGTTGATTATTGTCATGGAAACGACAACAGCGTTCGCAAGTCTTCTTCAGAGAAAATGATGGCATCATCTTCCCATTGATGTTTTGATAAACTTTCTGAGTCTTTTGCCCTCCGAGGTGTTGGTCTTTCAAAAATCATATTGATCACACTTGCCATCGGTTGAGCGTGAGTTTCTTCCTCAAGATATGGCTTAGGTTGGGGATTGGCAAGTAGTTGTACTGGACGGTCCCACAGGTACTTTTCGAGATACTCTGTCGAATCAGGACTTCTATCTTATCCTTTAGCTAGATGTACTATTCGGTGTCATGACCGTGATCTTAATAGAACTGATAGTATCTTTTCTTATTGTGAGATGTTGATGGCGTCTTCATTGGCTGGGGCCGTCGAATGTAGCTTTCTCTTTCTATCTCTATGAGAATCTATGCACGAGGAGTAGTAAGAGGGATGTAAGAGTCATAACTATAGCCGAAGTTCTTGGGTTTTAGACTCTATCGGCGAGGTGGGGCCTCTCCATCAATTCGGGCTTTGTTAGGCCCTACTGAGGTTCCATCTTTATTCATCTTTTTCTGACATTTACTTTCGGATTGGCACCGATCAATTGCACATTTCTCGACACAAATGTACTTCTACACATGCTTGAGAAGTTCAGCATATATTCGAGGAAGCATCTTGTCTAGAGAATAAGTGAACCTGAAGCTATGCAACCCCTCTTCATGACTGAGATGGCTGTGGACTCATTGAGATTGCAGACCTCCAATATAGTGGTGTTAAAATGTGCCATGTAATCTCTTAATGATTCTCCATCTTGCTGTTTGATGGAGAAAAGACTGTCGGATATTTGTGGCATCCTTCTACTAGTGCTAAAGTGGGCCACGAAAATTATTCAGACTGCTTGAAAGAGTGCATGCTTCCTGACTGAAGCTCAAAATACCAGATCCGAGTAGTTTTTTGAGAGTAACCGCACAAGAGGGCGGCAGAAGCCCTTGAAGTAGCATGAGAGCCTTAGCTCTTAAGGTGGTCAAGTGGGTCGGTGGAGCTGTTATATGACTCTATTTATGGCATCTTGAACCGAGTAGGATTCGGCTCATCCCAAATTCATCGAAAGAATAGGAGACGAGTATTGATGCCAATAGAATCTCGATTATTAAGTTGAAGTTGATCGAGTCGGCAGTCAAACTTCCATAGTTTACGGTCGTTGTCATCCAACCATCATTGGGATTCATTGGGATGTCAGGAATATTGTGGGATAGAACCCTCTCTAGAAGAGCTGGAAGGTGATCAAGGTCTCTTCCCTTTTCGAAGTTCATCGAGAGGAAGGAGACCGACGATCCTTCGAATCGGCATGTTAAACATGTCAGGAAGCAGCACGATGTGAGTGTCAAGTAGGTTGAGGATTGGTACAATGAGAGTGTCAAGTTTGCTAATAGGGCAAAGAAAGAGCCCGACGACTGTGCCTGAATGGCATAGCCTGCAGTGCCGGTCCCTTCGGCCGTTGCTATTGCTGTCACTGTTCCGCAGTCTGTTGCAAACTGTGCACAGCTTCTATAAGAGTTTTCACATGCTGCACCAGAGCAGCGAATTATTATTGGTCCACCGTGATCACTGGATGTGAAGTACTGGATTCTGCATTGGTCATCAGAAGTGCTTCATGCTGAGATGAACGTCGTGCAGAACTGATTAAAGCATTTTGTGCTCTTGTCTTGATCATGGCTCTTGCAAGATGAATTTCTTACCTTCCCTACCTAGCACGCTAAACTATTGTTGCAAATCTCCAGCGAGATGGCTAGCTTTGAGTCGAGATGTTGCACCTAGTTGTTGGATAGTAGGAAACCTGCAAAATTAAGTTCGCTTGCCAGAAGTTGCCCAACGGGAGATCCTTCGATACTAAAGTTAGTCGGAGACAAGGAACAGTATAAAGGATAAACACGAGAGCAGAGTGTTCAGTAGTCAAAAAAATCTTACCCCAGTCCCCTTGCTTACCACTTTATATAGGATAGAAATACTTTTTTTTGGTAAGAGGATAGAAATACTGTTACTGTGTAACTTCTGCCCCTTAGAATTCGAAACATGGGAGTTATTGCCTTTAGTGGGCAGTTACTTCATTAACCATCGTTAAAATCAAGTAATGGGTCATTAGTGGGCGATTATTGTATCCCACGACCCCACGACCACGGATAGTTAATACTTGCATCGAGTAACTGTCGCTCGACCCCTATTTTTCGAGATCAAGATAGTCGGCAAAAATCAAAAAAGTTGTTGACCAGATAACAAGTTTCGTGCCAAACTTAGTCGGTTGAAATCCGATAAAGGTCTTGTTTGGAATTAATGTTGGCAATAGAGCTTTTGAAGCTTTTGGAAGTAGAGCTTTTGAGAAGTAGAATTTTTGGAAGTAGAGTTTTTACAAAAAACTATTTGCTGTTTGGTAGACATATTGATAAAGTGGTTTGGAGAAAGCAAAATAGCTTCCCGACATTAGTCAGAAAGTATTTTTGGGGAAAGCTTCAAAATACACCATCCCCAAGTAGACCTTTTCAGATTTCTGGCAAAACCAAAATAGCTTTCCGATATTTTATCAAACATCACTATATCACTCCAAAATACTTTTTGAGAGTCAGAAAGTGCTTTCTAGCACTCTAAAAATTGAGCCAAACAGGACTTAAGTCCTATTCGACTATAGTTGATTGAACTCCGAATTGAATCATCGGCTGGTATCAAAATCGGTATAGTCCTCTTAATCAGTTGCACGCTCAGTCGGTAGAGAGATGAGGATTATACTTAGTCAGTTGAGAGGCAAGGATTTATCTCAATAATTTTTAAATATTAATATTTTAAAAATTATTATCATCGTTATAATTTAATATTTTTATGGTGAGACTTATAATTCACTATTTATGAGATACCGCTCTTTGAACTTAATGTCCCATCAAACCATTAATATTTTGGTAAGATATTCAAAAATACCGGGAACCATCGGCAAGGATTCAAACTCATGAATACCTCAGAAGGAGGTACAGTAATTAGTTGATTCATTGATAAACTGAATGGAGGCAATAGATGTCTAACTGAAAGAGAATATATATTTTGTATGATTTCCCCTTCTTATACTCATATGTCTAAATATTTCTACTTTTGACACAATTTACTAATTTCAATTCTTCTGTTCATTTATAAGGAAACATGCAGATACAATTGAGCATGCTAAGCTATTTTGATTTGGCCATCCACAGACCCAAGAAAACGCCATGTTGGCACCTTTCTTGCCGTAACCTTTTATTCTTATTATTTAGTCACATGACTCTTGGATATATGTTTCTAAAATGGACAAATCAATGCTACTGTATTTTTTTTTGAAAAAATAAGATTGTAGACACCATGGATCCTCATCGCTTCACCTTTTAACTGTCCCATGTTATAGAACCAATTTTATTATACCTTTTTTTTTGCAAAGAAATTAGAAGATAATACTATGCAGGTCAAGGTAAATCTTATGTACTATGATGGTATTCAATGGTTAATTTCTTCAATTAAATATCCTTAACATAATTTATCTAGTTATTCCTAATAATAGTGCACATAAAATTGGTGGGCATGAAAGAGTTGCTAGATCTACCGTAAATTACTACCTCATTTTTGTTGCTAACAACAAGCGCATTTATTGGCAGCATATTAGCATATATATCAAAAACCAAATTCGATAAAGCTTACAAGGAGGTTCTTGCAATTGATCTTGTTTGATAAGTCTTGCAATTGAAGTCTAGGATTGATAATTATCAAGAAGCTCTGCTTGGAGTACAAGAAGAGCAACTTCTAAATTTATTCACTATTATCTTTTAATTTTGATTCTTTGAATAGTTACCAAATTAATAATAATAATTCATAAATAATTTAGAATAATTTAGTTACAATGTATACTTATCTTTCCTAATTCACAATTTATCTTGGGAACCTAGAGATCCCAAGATTAAAACCAGTGCCTAATAACTAAAATCTCAGCAATTATCATGAGCATCTCATCTCATTGCATCTCCCGGGGTGAACTACCTTACCGCACTCGGAGATTAAATGTTGGTATTTTTGTCCGAGAAATGCTAGCTCATATAATCATCCAACATGAGAATTTTTTTGTGCATGTAGAGCGCACTGCTTTATATGATTGGTTCATGTAGACGTCACTTTTCAATGCGTATTTAATGTCCGCAGTTTCACTTTTTCGTTTAAAAATTTTACTTGATGAAAATATCCTTTTACTTTTAAAAAAATTATGATATTCTGTGGCATATTATGATTTTCTATATGCAGAATGTCATAATATGATCCAAAAAATTATGACATCTTATGGCATATTATGATATTCTGCATCAAATTATGACTTTCTGCTTGCAGGATGTCATAATATGATTAGAATGTTACAATATGATCCAGAATGTCATAATATAAAAGGGATATTTTGTCCAACCACTTTCTAATGTGCATTTAATGTTTGTAATTCTATTTTTTATTTGAAAATTTTGAATGACGAAAATATTACTGTTCTTTGGAAAAAATTATGATATTCTGTGGTATATTATGACATTTTGTGTCAAAATTATGACTGTCTGCATGCATGTTCATAATTTTTTTAAAGAGTAAGAATATTTCGTTATTAAAATTTTAAACTAAAAAATGAAACTGTACGTATTAAATGTGTTAGAAAATAGTGGCTAAATAAATCAATCACATAAAATGATGCGTTCCATATCGAATTTTCTACGTCATATGTAGTGCACAAAGAATTTTGACATCCAATATTGGATGATCTAATGCAGTGTGCACCACTTGATCAGCCGTATGATTTGGAGATGCATGTGTGTGGATGCTATACATCATACATCCACGCAGCCTCATGCATCTCTTTTTGCGACCGGACAGTTGATGCTCTGGGGACCTATTAAATGGTTCCACGAGCACGCGGAATCTATTCCCACCCTACGACGCAGCGAGAGAACCTTTTATATGTATACCGAAAGCATTTTCCTTCTTACCAAAAAAAAAAAAAAGCCTTTTCCTTGCCACGTGTCAGGAAAGATTAGTGTAACTCGTAGATTCTGTGCGGTGGAGGTGATAAGGTGATTGAATACTAAATCATGCAATAAGTGGGTCCAAAGTGGCTCACATATACGCGAGTCCGTGCGGATATGCGGATAGAATTAAGTTACCCCAGGTCACATCCCGGACCCCGGGATAAATAGTTACCATTCGAATCGCACGGCCCAGGATTGCGGTACCCGATCAGTCTTTATCAAGAGCTCACGTTGTTCCCCTGACGATCCTGTGTTAAGTGCGTGGTGGGGTCCCCAAGAAACCATTCTCCCGCGAGCCGACCCCAATATCGACAGGTGTGTGTATCTTTCGCGTGGAAGAATGATAAACCTTTCGCGGGGAAGCATCGTTGGATCTTCAGGTGCTCGCTTTCAGATATGTGGCGATGGATGAATGACGGGCTTTGGAGCGCTTTGAGAACTGTTCGGTAGGTGATCCAACGGTGGTTTCGCTCGAAGGACGGTTAATCATTCTTCCGTGCGAATGATACAAGCCAGTCTCTGTCCTACAATCCCTCGCCTCCTGTGGTGCCTTCCCCCTCTCTTCTCCGAGCATATCACTCGTTCCATTTCGGTCCGTTTAATGTTTGGAGTACAGCTAATAATCATTCATTGGCACTTTTATCTTATTCTCCACAATTTCATTCCTACTCTCACCCTCATTTTCTCGTCTCCCACCCTCCCCGCCTATTCTCACCTCCTATACCAGGTAACAATCCTATACTATAATACTGCTGTTATCCCAGACCCGAACAAAATCATTTTTAAGCAATGTAATATTTACAAAGACCGTTAGTTCGTTCCATCAGTATCACCCAATGATAACTTATTTTGAAAAAAAATAATAAAAAGATAAATTTTAAAATATTATTTACGTGAAAGAACAGTGCAAGGAGGAAATAATGGCTGTTTTTTAATTATTACATACAGTCTGATGGTTATTTATATTTATATATCATAATAATTATGAATTAAATTATGTTTCACATATTTTTTTATAAAATAATACCGGTTCGAAGAGATATTGGTAATCTGCTATTCCAGCCGAGGCAGAGGATGGATACTGGAGTGGAGTGCGAGTTGGGGATGGGAAGCGTGATGGGAAGTGGGTGGATATATCGGCGCGTGGCGAGCTTCTGCATGCGTCGCTGAGTTATATAAAGGATTCGGGGTGGATGGATGTCCTCGGGTCTCGCTGTCGCCTCTCCGCTGGACGGATAGCGATCGGCGGTGCTATCCCAGCTTCCCCGCACGGTGAATCCCTTCTTTCGCCCTCTCTATCCTCTCGTTCTCATCATCTTCTTCCGTCTCTTTATCCCCCAAAACCCGCGTCCAAAGCCTCCCGGAATAGCCGGAATAAACAGAGCCCCCCTCCGTCCCCACCACCGACTCATCGCGGATCCAAATCCAGGTGATCTGCTTTCTTTCTTTCTTCCTTTCATTCCAAGGCGTTTTATTCAAGCCCTAATCTCGCTTTCTTGTTCTACTTTTCCCTTGCGGTTATTTTTCCCATGCCGGTGGGAGGCGTTACCACTTTCATTGTTTTTTCTCTGCTTTCATGCCTTCATCATTTTTTTTATGCACATTTTTATAATATCGTTGGTGGGGGATGATTTGGGTTCGCGGTTCGATCTGCGAATCACCGTTGATTTGTGTGACCTACAACAACAATAACAAAGAAGAGAGGGACGACCGCCTCTCTCTCTCTCTCTCTCTCTCTCTCCT
>KE505044.1:495209-510482 GCA_000441515.1 Elaeis oleifera | reverse complement strand
GAGATAGACTCAACAAATCCATCAACAAGGAGCATTGAGAACTTCAGATATGGCAATAGGGACCTAGAGAGAGAGAGGGAGAGCGAGAGAGAGTGTGAGGGAGAGATGGGGAGAGCGGCTCACATGACTCATCTCCGAATGGGATGAGAGTTTCGACTTTTGAACTAGGGAGAGAGAGGCACATACTTAAGCCATTTTAAAGGGCGAAGCGTGCCGGTACATGACCGGTCCAGTTCAGTATGCCTTGATTGGCCAGTTTGGCATGGTTTGGCGTTTCTTGATAAAGAGGATATAGTGGAGAAGAAAGAGAAAAAGAGTGGAAGGATGAAAGAGCAAGTGCAAAGAAGAGAGGAAAATGAAGATATTAGAAGGAACAAATTTTGGTGATTAAAAGCAGTCTTGAATAAGAACAGGATGATGGTAAAAGAAAGAAAAGACATTAGTGTGGGAAGGATTTTGCTGATTTTGAAGGATTTGTCATTAGATCCATGCATAGGTTATATGTATACCAACTAAGAAGATATGTTGGTGAAGAATGATAGCGATGCAGTTGAAGATCAGGAAAGAAGAAATTGGAAGAAGAAGAAAAGAGAAGGATTCAAAGAATAGAACAAGTCTGCTGCCTGAACTTGTTCTTTTGGCCATTCATAATAACCATTCTTTCATTTTATTCCCTAACTTATTTCCCAAGCAATTGCATATGGTAGTCACCTGACTCTCAAATAGGCTGCAGTCACCTTTATGCATAATGTAGCTATCAGCCATGACAACCCACATTCACCCCATGTTAGACAAAATGGAAATCAGCACGACACTGTGAAAGTGTCTGTATCAAGTCAGGAGAGTGAACATATGGAGAAGTTTATCCAACTAAGGTGCAGCAATTCTTGAGTTTCATAATGATGGTAAAATTATAGATGACAATTTTGCTTCTATTTTACATAATTAGTAGTAAAGCTCCGGTGTCATACAATAAATTGATACTTGCATTTTATTTATTCATATCTAGGACAACATAGTTTTATCTGATGGTTGCATTATCACTTACACCCATGTCTTGCTGTAGATGTCTAGGACTTCACCAGTTAAATACATAAGTTGATTAATTGGGTTGATGCTTTCTGATACATAAGCAATGTCAATTATTTGCTAATACAATTACTGAGTATTTGTTTATTTTGCTTCAACATCTGATATATAATCAAGCAGTCATTTTGCTTTAAATCTGCAAAGTGAAAGATCCTGTACTTTTCTGTAAAGAAAGTTTTGTAGAATGCTAGTTAATGTTTGTTCACAAGATAGATAAATTTGGCTGCAGTAATATAGGGAGGAAGAAATCCAGTGAATACCGGTTATGGTAGACCTCTTTGTTTGTATGTTGTAATGAGGAGGAGACAGTCATATGGAATGTGTCCAAAATTCCTTTCTAATATGTCTTACAGCTTACTGCAGTTGACATTACTTGTGACACCCCATCCGGTCACTTCCTCTTCCCACGGAGAGAATAGTATATCTGATTATATTGTTTGCCTTAAACTGTTACACATCAGTTTTCTAGATGTTAATGTTGCTAGTCATAGCTGTGTTTGGACTTTGGTTTGTGTTGTGTTCTAGGATGCTTTTTATGCTGTCTGAATTGTAATTTTGTCACCTTTCTATGTTTTTGTAGATGTGGCACTTGTAACATCACTGAGAGATGGGATGAATCTTGTAAGCTATGAGTTTGTGGCATGCCAGGGTGAAAAGAAAGGCGTTCTTATATTAAGTGAAGTAAGTTTCAACAACTTCATCCAGTTGCATTTGCCTAATTTTCTTGCAAATTGAACTCATTTTCTTCTTTCCACTTTCTAGTCACAATTTTCAAAGAGCTGCATGCGTGTTGCTTTAGATAGCAAGAGGCTTTGCTGTTTTGTTCCATGGTGCTATGGAATTTTTCCTCATACATGTATTTCTGTCTGCCTCTTGTAGTAACAGTGATTGGGAAGATTTGGTTCACCTTGAAGCATCTTATTCAAAATGTTTGGATTATCTCTTTCAAGAGTTAATATGATGCCTTTTACCCTAGGTTGAATTACGTCTAGATTTGTCTGATGTTCTTAAAAAAGTCATCATATTTTACTGTATGCAACATCTCAGATTTATAGACTACAGCCAAGTAATGCAACAACGAGTTAGTCATTAAGTCCAACTCATTACAATAGGTATTTTCTAATGGTCATAATTACACCATTACATGCACAGTATGTTTATCGTCTTAACCTTGCTGTTAAAAGAATCTTTGGCTATGTTGAATTTATTGTGAGAATAACATCTGTATTTTTCCCTAACCCTCTCAAACCAACTCACACCTCTTGGCCTGTGTTAGTAAAAAATAAACTATATTAAATTGCTTAAGTTGTTGAAAGAAACACCCATAGTAATATTCTTGTATACATTTAGCATTTCCAGTGGATAACCTGTAAACAAACATAGGAAAACTATGGAATCTCTGCATGTAATTCTATGGCTTTGTTTTCAATCTCATTTTGGTGTTAAGTTTGGTTACCTAGCTTTGCATTGCTATGGATAGATGATGGAAAATGAGACACGGAATGCAATAACCTGTGTTTTATTCATTCATCTTTAAAGTTCTGGTAACTCTAATTTTTGTCAGAGCATGGTGTCATGGAGGTGTATATCAATGTTAGTATAATCATCTATGTTCACCATGGGTTAATAAGACTTTGATTATATCATGATGTTCACTATTCTATCTGGATTAATAAGACTTTGATAATATTTATTTTCTTTTTTTTCCTGTGTTCCTGTTTGCCATATTCTCACTATTTCTTTTGGCATCATTCTTGAAGTTGGCTTAGGCCTTATTTAGTTTGATACATAGTTTGCAGGGGCAGCTCAATCTCTAGGAGCTGGTGCGCTCCTGGTGAATCCATGGAACATCACAGAAGTTGCTGCCTCGATTGGCTATGCATTGAATATGCCTGCTGATGAGAGAGAAAAGCGACATAGACATAATTATGCACATGTGACTACACACACAGCCCAAGATTGGGCAGAAACTTTTGTAAGGCAAGGATCCAGTGATTTCTTAAATTGCACTCTGCAATCTGGTCTTCTTGTAAGGACACTGCTCAATATGTGTCTATGATCGGATGAATGCATTCTTTCTTATTGCTTGGCATATCTGGAGGTAATTGCATGATGAAAAAAGTGGAAATAATTGTTGTATGTGGTAGTTGGTTTGCAGGGAAGCATGATCATTTATTTTTGCTCTATTTGATAGCAGTATGAAACATCCATATTACATGCCATTATGATAACATGATAACTCTCTTTGCACTATTTGATGGTTCAAACTGACTTTGCCACATTTTTGACAAAAATGAGACTGCTTCTAGAATTTTCTACTCATTACCATTGAGATGAGATGAGAAAAGAACTATATGCTTGTTGGCTTGAATGGGAGAGAAACCAGCATTATCCTAAATTTTATTAAATATGCTCTGCTCCATCGAACAGTTCATGCAATTAGCCTGAGCAATTTTCGCAAGACTGAAAACTGTTAGAGTACTTCTGGAACATCTTTTTCCTGGTTCTAGTTGCTGATAGACACTTTAAAGAAGGATATGGAAAGCCAAATGCTATATCTGGATTTATTGAAATTTATTATGGTCCAGTCAGTTGATGCTGCGTCATTAGGATCCAGACTTGGTGTTCCACTCAACACAGCTGAATAATTTTTCATTGGAGCTATTTAGGAATACTTTCTTAAAGTAAATATACAAGTTAAATTCTCCAACATGATTTTTGCCCATCTAAACAATTAAGTATTTTAAGTTATGCTAACAATGTATGTTTATTACTTTTAAACATGCCCTGATCTTCTCTCTATACTAGAAAGAAGTCAAAACACAGTAGTTAACTTAGAGTTACATTATTTTGGATGAAAGAAGGAAAATAAGATTCTAAGGCAAAGTTGTAAGAAATTATTTATTTTCTAGATAAGAGTCTGTTGGAGAAATCTAGGTGCATGCATATAACTATCAACAAACGAACGACAAAAAGCAAACTGAGCGCAAAATGCACATCCAATCTTGCATGTTAGCTCATACCAGGCAGAAGTATCACGGTTGCTTATTATGCATTCTGCATAATGTTTAACTAGCATGTTTTGTCTGACATGGTACAGTATGAACTAAAACTAGCTTATGATAAAACGAACCTCATCCAAACATTATATGTATTGCATGTGTGGTGGGTGATATTTTTGTGAACCTACTGTTGATTGAAGTATATGCTATAATATTTTATTGATTTTGCATGACTTTTTTTAAAGTCCTTCAAACTTCAACTTGCCATTGACTCTGTTTCAGTAGATGAAAACATAATAGTCTTCCTTATCTCTAAACTGCCTTAGAAGACTTCATCATATCCACTCTTGACTTGTCTTCTGTTAATTTGTCTTTGCTTTTCCTTTTCAACTATCTTTAGGTATTTAAATGTTGTTACAATATATTACAGCAAAGTAGTTACATAGTTATTAATATTGACTTGCATCAGTCATTGACCATTTATATTGCAAAACATTCATTTGATCACTTGTAGAGCTACCACAGGCTTTTATATGCTTTGTTGATTCACCTAGTGGTGATTGGTAAATTCAACAAGTCCTTTGAATGAATTTTCTCTTCTATCTTTTTTTGCAGAACATGTATATGTGTTTTTACAAATTCTGTATTTGAACTAACCCTTGTCTTGTGGTTCATTTTGAAATTACTCTTACCATTTCACCATTTTCCTTCAGTGAACTAAATGATACAGTTGTTGAAGCTCAAATTAGAACAAGACAAGTTCCACCTGTACTTCCTACCCAGATAGCAATTGGACGATATTTGCAGTCCAAGAATCGATTACTCATATTGGTACTCTCCTGCTCATGTTATATATTTGTTTTTTTGAGTTGACAATAACTTCATGACCTGTATTCCTTTTATTACTCGCGCAACACTTCAGATGAATACCATCATTTTTATTGTGCCTATTTTGAGCCTATTAGAATATCATTCTCTCTTTCCTTTTATTTGGTTAAGTCCAGCCGTCCCGGTGAGCAAAAGCAATAATATGTCGGCAATTTGTGCAACCTATGCCATCTAGGTCTAGGTTGTATTAATGGAGTTTCAGATATTTCCTTGTCACCTCAGATGCTAGTGTTGGAAGCAAGGTTTGCTCCACCGATGCATGGGTGTTCAGTACTGTAGCGGTACCGAATGGAGACTCGATATGGGGGTTGTACTAACTCTTGGTACGCTGAGTTGACTCCCATACCTGCCATACCGACACTGTTCCAGCATGGTACAGGTGTAGGGTCTGGTATTGAGGCGGTGAGCCTTGGTTGGAACTTGGAAGTATGGTTGGAATGATGAGAGGAGTTGACGTCATCTCCCGACTTTAAGTTTACCAGTTAATATACATTTGTTGCTTGACTTTGAAAATTCTTTCCTTTATATGTAGTCCTTAAGGTTTATTTTTTGCACTCAATTTCGAAGAACTATGATGGAAGTAGTCTTTTCCCACTCTTATATCGATAATAAATGATCTGGTTGTAATTTTCTGTTCCTCCAGATTCTGAATTTCGGATATCAAAAGTGCTGATTATTAAATTCTTCTTTACTTAAGTTCATAAATGATGTAAATCTGATTCATTTTTTGGTGGATGCATGTGCTGCCAAATTGTAGGGTTTCAATGCAACATTGACGGAACCAATTGAATCTTCTGGAGTAAGAGGTGGCGACCAAATCAAAGAGATGGAGCTTAAATTGCATCCAGATTTGAAAGTGCCTTTGACAACTCTGAGCAATGATAAGCAGACAACCGTTGTTGTTCTCAGTGGAAGTGACAGAAGTGTCCTAGATGATGTACAATTTCAGAAATTTGTTTGTGTTTTTATATTTTCCAACAGTTATCTTAGGGCTAACATTTTTTGAGTCTTTTCCAGAATTTTGGAGAGTACAACATGTGGCTGGCAGCGGAAAATGGGATGTTTTTGCGTCTCACAGGTCGCGAATGGATGACAACAATGCCAGAGCATCTAAATATGGATTGGGTTGACAGTGTAAAGGTGTGCACGCTGTTCAGGTTTTGTTTGTTGGATAGGTCTTCGTTTGAACTAGATTTGTGATGCTAACTGAAATTTTCCAGCATGTTTTTGAGTATTTCACTGAGAGAACACCTAGGTCTCATTTTGAACATCGTGAGACCTCACTTGTATGGAATTACAAGTATGCAGGTGTGATCTTGATCTTTAGTAAATAATTGTTATACTAGTGCATGAAATGCTCATGGTTTCACACAACCTTTTCTTCTTGTTATCGTTGCAGATGTTGAATTCGGAAGGCTTCAGGCAAGGGATATGCTGCAGCATTTATGGACAGGCCCAATTTCTAATGCAGCCGTTGATGTTGTCCAAGGTAGCCGATCAGTTGAGGTTCGATCTGTTGGAGTTACAAAGGTATGACGGTATATGCATCCCTTTTCACAAAGCTATATCAGAATATTTTTAAGTATAACATGTATTGGTCCAGTAATTATTTGTCTGCACTAGATCTACAGAGCACCTTGAAAATACGATACCAAGGGAATACATGTTTTAACCTTGAATATGTGGCACAGTAGTTTCTCCCTGAATTTGTTGCACTCTGAATAGAATTGTTTATGCACTGGTAGATAATAGAACCAATTCACAGCTGTTGCTTGCCACAAGGCAAGTTCTAGTAATGCCATTATATTATGGCATATAATGTGTTATTCAACTATTTAGTGCAATGGTAGAAGGCTTTGGTTGACAGGCACAAAGGTGCGGGTTTGAGTCTTGGGGCAGCCACTTGTGCAAAAAAAGAAGAGGAAGAAGAAGGAAGAAAGAAAGAAAGAAAAGCTGAAGGTTAGGTCTGTCCCCAGTTTGCCCCTACCAGGACCACCAGGTTACCGGCACCATAACTGGTTAATGTGTTATTTAAATGCCCCTGTTTGAAAGAGAGGAAGTAGAACCATGCAATCTTATAGATTTGATGGATAGATATTGCTTCAGGAGACAGCTATGTGTTCCCATACTCTGGATCTCCATGATGTCCAACATCTTTGCTTGGACCCTGTTTATTGTACTGTTTAACCTTAAACACATCAGTCCTTATCATTGTTTTCTATTAGTAGTTCTAATGCATGTGCATTTCCATGATTATCCATTAAGTACAGTTTCTAATATGTGGCCATGGAAAAGGGTTGGCTTTATTTTACATAAAAGAAAGAGTTGGATAAATTGAATATTTCCTTTTGAAAATAATATGAAATGCAAGCTTGAAATTAAGAGCTAAAATTATTGGGTTCATGCTTATGTTATTTTCAAAGTCGGTTTGTAGTCCTTCTGAATGTTAGTTCAATATGAATCTGTCTGGTGGTGTTAGCCAAGGGAGCTTGATCTAGATGTAACCTGAGATGTGTCCAAGTTTATGGTTTCAACTCATAGTGGAATCACTCTCTTGACAACTCATTTTGGACTTAAACTTCTATTTGAGCACTTGTCTGGTCTAAATTTTTTACCTAATATGTTTGGTGGAATTATATTTGATCACTCCAATTGGGTTGAGTCCAATTCTGCAATTCCATTCTTGAGCCAGTTTTTCTGGTTTGATCTCAGTTTTGTGCAAATATATAATCTTTATGTGGTTTAAATAGAGATAGTAAAAGGCATATATTAAGGAATAAACAATAGACAATAAACCATAAGTTACAGAGTGTCACTGGATTGTGTACATGTTGATGTTGGGTCTACTAACACGCTTGCACTCAAATGCTTATTACAAATGTAGATCGAGAGCTCCAGGATATTTAGATTATCTTATAACTTTGAAGAAAATTTTCTATTCAACATTCAACTCAATAATAACTCAGTTTCACCTTGTATTGATTTTGATTGCCCAATATTCTACTGTAGAGAAGAAATAGAGAGGAACTAAGATTTGGTTGCCTATCCAAAAGGATTTTTCTCTTTTAACACAGAAAAGAACATGGAAGAAACTGCCCTTTAGGCCTATCATCAGAATTCCAATAAAAACTAAAATGTAAGACAATCTAAATCATTTTATATATAATTTTAAAAATGTATGTGTAATATACATAATTAAGATGTGCTTTATCCATATAAATAAAAAGGCATGTTTAAAATATAAATAGGAATAAAAAGAGGTTGAGAGTCATACATGGGCAACATATTTTTGAAGCAATGGCTATGATAGAAGATGTGGATGAGAGCAAGGATGGCATGGATGCAGGACCAAGGATCTAGGTGACACATTGTGCCAGTGTCGGCCATGGATTGGCATGGTACATGCAATACTGTACTGTGGCATGAACCGGCACACTATAGCATCAATATATTGGTGTGCTTTTGGCACATCTAGATATATTATCTGATTTTTTTTTTTTTGTCTTTTCACTTTAATATTCAATTCCAATTGTTGCTTTTCTGCACAATAACATCAGTATTAAAAGCAATCTTATGTGTTGAAGTATGTGATTGTATATCACATGAGATCATATATTCTTGTATTTTGGTTACGTACTTACTTTCATTTATTGTATGCTTTCTGTTCTGCAGCTCGTCAGATCTTGCTCCTTAAGTTACACTTTGTTGATATTTGAGGATTGTATAGTCAACTCAGAATGAAATGGGTATTGTGTATAGGCATAGACACCGGGTTTTCGGATAGAAATGCAATATTTGACAAATGGTTAAAGAGGGTTTGCAGCCATTGGTGTTCCAGCTGTAAGTGGTTGGGGACAACATTGAAACACTGGGAGCAATTGAGGAGAAACTTGATCAAATCTAGCCCAGGAGGGCACATTACTGAATATTATGTACATAGAGATCTAATAGTTGAATGTCTCAATTGAAATCAACTATTACGGGGTGACAGTGCAGTGCATGCAACTATCATAGCCCACTGACACTGACATAAGTTTCATGCACAATTTCACATAAGTTGCAATATAGAATCACAGAAAAAAGTATTTTTATATGTACAAACATATTATACATATACGTAAATTCTACTTGGACCATTACTTTATCATTTGCGAACAGTTTGCAGAGCATTCTTGAAATTCTTTAATGGGCTCTTTCAGGCATGTTACTTCTATTTTAGCTGACATTTCGTGATTCATGTTTGATCCTTCAAGCATTATTTGATATTTTCTGAAGAGCAACTATTTGTCGTTGACAAATCATCCTGCATTTTCTGTTGTGATGACAATGCTTATGCAAACAGTTTGCAAGGCATTTTGCAATTTTTCAATTAGCAATTTCAGGCTTGTTTCTTCTGTCTTACCTATTCATTCTTCACTTTGACCCTTCAAGTGTTGTTTTTGATATGCTGAACAGCAATTATTTCTCCCTGACAAATCACCCTGCAGTTTGTGTCATGATGAGAATGCTTAGGCGAATATAGTGTTTTCGTTATGGATGAATCAGAAAGGATGGGTTTAGTATATCCACTGCTTTGTTTAGGTATTGAAGATGAATTTAGGTTGTCATATTTGAGTTCAATGAGAATCGCTCTCATTACATTCAGTGAGGTATGGTTGATTTAGGACTCTTAATATTTGTGGTAATATAATGGTTAATTTTACACATGGGCATGGGAGCAAACAAGCACATGTGTGTTTGAGAGAGAGAGAGAGAGAGAGGCATGCACGTGTGTGTGTGCATGTGGAGAGAGAGAGAGAGAGAGAGAGATCTAATCCCAAATGCTATCAATAGAAAATACATGATGGATCATCTAAATTGAACACTGTTGAGATGAATAACAAGCAGTGATAAACAATGAGCACTATTGTGATGAACCACATTGCCGATCATCATCTAGACATCTTTAAAACACATCTGAACTTAAATTCAGCAACATTTGTATTTCCAAACCAAAATTATGTTGCATTTGAAAGTTCAAATATCTGGGCACTCAGTGCATAGGTAAGAGATCTCTGAATCATTTGCTTTTTGAGTTTTTGGAATCTAATATGCAGCTAAAATATTAGGGGAAAGATGTTCATCTATTTTTTTCTTTAGAAGACTCTTTATTTTTTTTTAATTTCTCTGTTTTGTTGATGCAGGGTGCTGCAATTGATCGTATATTGGGAGAAATAGTTCATAGCAAAAGCATGGTGACACCAATTGATTATGTTTTGTGTATTGGTCACTTTCTTGGAAAGGTAATTCTTTTAATGATAAGTTGATTTTTGGTCATGACAGTGTAGATGTAGGAAAAAAAAATAAAATAATAACATCATTTTTCCCTTAAAAATCAAGAAACAAAGAACCGGCATTACATCCCTTTGTTTATAATCATGAAATCATAGATCATTTAATCCTTCTAGGAAATAAAGAATGTTTTAATTATAATTTGCATAAACAACTGTTCAAGATCAATTAGTAGGTTTGACAAAAGGGGATATTGAAATGAAAGTGAGCTTGAAATAATGCTAATGATAATATAAATCTTCAATAATTCTTACTAAAAAATGGCATCCCGATGCACGAGGCTGCCACCATTGCAGGGTCTAGGGAGGGTTGGATTTGCGCAGCCTTACCCTGGCATGCAGAAAGGCTGTTTCTATGTTCTGAAACCTGTGACACCCAGGTCTCAAAAGAGCAACCTTACTGTTGCACCAAGGCTTACTCTCTCTTCAATAATTCTTTCTATTATACAAATATCTGAACCTAGCCTTTCCAACTAGCTCTGCCCATAGCCCAAGGCAAGCTTTGGGCTATGGGCCAAAGATTGGTCGGAAATTAGAGATCATCTCGCACTTGTCACTAGCTCCTTGGGCTTCCTACAATGCTTTCACAAGTTGAAAATTATTGCTTTGTTGCTTAAATACTGAATTTGGTGAATTCTTAACTTGAATAATTGAGAAGCTAAACTTTTCCTGGTCATATAGTGAATGAAAGGATTAATATCACCTTTTGTGCTTGACATAAACTTGATATTTTGAAATTTATATTGAAGGTTATGAATATGTACCTTGACAATTAGAATGCAATCTATATTGTGACTAACTAGCCTTGACAAGGTCAAAACAGAACTTGGACTGTATTTCCTGTTCTAGGTAAGATCCTGAAAAGGATTATTGTTGTTGTTTGTTGTTTCTACTGCTGGTGCTTCCTGTGTTGATAAAATATCATCCTTGGCAGTGGTATTGCTCTTTTACTAGACTATTAAAGACTGAATTCTTAGCAAGCTGTCCAGGATGTTGGAGCTAAATTATTTCTGCTATTAAAGCAAAATGTTTCAATTTCTTCAGCTTGGTGTTAATTTTCAGATTTTTATACCTGCTGCTTTAGGTCTTGCTCATTGTTGTTCTAAATTTTTTTTGGGTCAAAATAGCCATTTTCTGCTTGCAACTCTAGTTTAAGGTTTGGTATAATCATTCTTTATGTAATCTAGAGTCAGGTCGTCCTTGTCTTTCTTCCTCATAAAAAGCATTTGGATGTAGTTAGAAATTTGCAGAAGTTGTCTGATGAATGCGAAGCTATAGTGAAGTATGCACTAGCATGGTGGTTGCACCCCTCCAAATGGAGGAGATTTTGGAGGAGTTTTCCCAAGTATTAGGATGTGGGTGATTCTTCCAGGGACCATCCCTGCCCCTACCTTTAAAAAAAAAAATGAAGGGGAAATAAGCTTCATATTTACCCTGATTATGCCTCTAATGCATGCTTCTTTGCAGTTAGATGGCATTGGTTACAACTTTTCATGGTCAGTGTTGGGTAATTCAATGATTATTTAAAAAGAAATCAAATTTATCTTACATGTTACCATACTTGTTTATTCTAAATCATGACATATTCCTATTTTCGAATTTTTATCTTTCACAAGCACAGCACTGTTGCCTCAGCTGATTCTTCATGAAAGTTCTAACTTTTTTATTGATAATTACTTGGCTTGGTTAGTTACTTTTTTGAGGTTCCATATGGCTGTTCTGAAAAGCAGAAAATCGAAGTACTGTTTTAAAAACAAGTAGTCCAAATATTTTGTGAATTGATATGCTTTTGATATCACAAACAATTACTTTTAAACTAACCTCTTGATTGAATTCAAAATTCATTAAATCTCTTAAATCAGGCATTTGAGATATCTTCTGCATAATATTTCCATTTTCCCATTTTCCCCAATCATTAATTTTTTGAACTCTCTACAACCAAACACCTAAAATAGTCTCTGCTATCAAGTTGAAAGTTCGAATCAAGAATAGGATAGAATCGTGATAGTGAAATTTCAACCCTCCAAATGCAGCCTTGATGACATTTAATACCGATGAAAATATTATTCTGTTAACATTGCTATTTGGTAACAGCATGAACATGACAAGCACAAGCTTTCAGAATAATTTTCATTCACAGGATGCGGGTGCTGTGGTACAGGATGAGGACATTTATACATTCTTTGAGCCAGAACTTCCATCCGAACCTGTAAATTCCTCAAGGTTAAAATCAAATGATAGTAACAAGCAGTCAGATGACTGTAACAAGCCACCTCCTGACAAGAGGCTCACAGAAAAGCCATCAAACAGCTACAAGAACAGCTCAAGGACTTCAAGTCATAGGAATCCAAGGACTCTGCTCAGATCTGAAAGGAGAATGCCAACAAATCACAACACCTCGGTTGGATGGCGATCTCCTCAAGAGAGCATGTCATGGCGTGAGGGATCCTCAGTGCTTGATCTCAAGGGAGATAACTACTTCTCTTGTGCGGTTGGTCGGAAGCGGTCAAATGCAAGGTATCTGCTTAACTCGTCTGATGATGTGGTCTCCTTCCTTAAGGAGTTAGCAGATGCAGCTAGTCAAGGTGTCCACTCAATGTCTAATCCAAATCATGCTGGTTAGATGTCATCAAGTTGGGCAGAGGTTAAAGCTGAAACATTTGGTGGAAGGAATATTTATTCTTTTGGTCTCATGAGACAATTTCCTATTCATCTACAGAGGCAGAGAGGATTTAACTGTCTCACTGGGGTCAAATGTTTGTTAAATCATGGGAAAAATGTATACATGATCCTCCATTGGGAGTACCACATAAAAGATCTTGTATAGAGTAGTGCTACATCTTATTGTGCCATGAAGACCCGCTGATGTAGCTCTGGGTCTTAGGTATAGTATGCGTGTGATGAAATGAAAGCCCAATGCTTGTATGCCTATTCTGCCAAAGTTGGTGGCTCAATCATGTGTTGTTCATTTTACGAATGCAACCAATGCTTGCGCGTTTTTACATGCCTAAGAATAGCTTTCAGAACATGGTGGTTTTTCTAGAGGGAAGTTTATGTGAGCTTTAATAGGCCTCTTGAATCTTATGTCTAATAATTTCAGTATTCAGGCTATATACTGTAACGAATGCTTCATGTTACCTGTATCATAGTGACAGACCTTGATCCAAGTTTTCATCACCAGGGGAAATATTGGGTGATGAACTTCTTGGTGTTTGTTATTTTCTTACATGATCACTCAGATCATAGTTGTGTAAAGAAACTTGTAGAAGATAACAGCAGAAGTGAAGAGAGGAAATTATACAATGGTATTATTATTTGATGAAGACTTTGTAGTAAAACTGCTTATAGCAACGAGGTTATGTATATTGTTTTGATGCTAATTGATGGCTGGCTGAATTGACTGGCAAAGATCGCATTGTCTGCTTTAATTCCTCATGTGTGTTCAACAGGTTATGTACCATGATGCGGGCAATCAAAATGATAGTGAAACTGGATGCTGTAAATTCTTAGAACATTCACGGGAGTCATTCTGTATCAAAAATCAATAGAATTCTTGGCTGGATAAGGTTAATTCTATTGATGATGTAACGGTCCTACTTTTGGGTTGTGTGTGAAATGCTTCAAATGAGGTGCTGTCTAAGTACAATGTTTATTTTAAGGACATTTTAAGTAAATAATTGAACATCCTTGATTTTATTCAAGCTTCCATGATTCAGGAGACCATTTCATATTGGCCTAATTATTTGTACAATTGCTGGCATGGCATCATTCGAGCTCGTCATTAACATGAGCAAGATTCAAGCATCTTCTAGTCTTCCCTTTCCATTGGGAAGCTGACTCCCTGCATGAACTGCAGGCATGGCATATTCTGCATTTCTACTCTTTTTTAATATTTTGATCTATTATTCTACTGCATTACATGAGATATTGTGAAGATTAAACTAACAGAACTAGCGAAACAGGCTAGAGCCCATTGGTTCTGGTCCATTTCGGGAGTTGTCCTGGGTTTAAACCTCGGGAGGGTTTCCCAGGTATTTGAATCAGATGATTCTACTTGGTATGCCTACTGTTAATTCTGATTGTGAAAGTGCTAATGGATGACTCTTGAAATTATTTGAAAATTTGGATTGAATTCCACATAATTATTCTTATAAATGAAGTCTCTTTCATCCTCATCCAGCAAGCAGGAATTGCAGCCTTGCTAGCGCTTTATTTCGACCATTTTTTTCTGGTTATATGTATGTATGTTGCATATCATATCCATACATATGATGACTTACTAAAACAAGTATAGGCATGCAAAATATAGATATTAAGATTTAAGAAAGATAAATAAATTATGGATGTTGAGACATTGTCCCGTCTTTGCCTGCATGATACGCGGGTATGGCGAGAAATCCAGGTACCACCAGAGTCACGTTCTCGCAGCTTCGTTGTCCTGCCGGCAATCTGAATAATTTTGCGGCCTCGCGGTCCCCTGAGTTTGGGCTTCAGGAGCCATTTGTCCTCGAGGCCCACGCCTCTTACTTGTCGTACCTCAATAATTTTGAGGCCTGTCGCAAACCGTTTCCGACGAGTCTAATTACGCACCACGTATCAACTAAAACCACCACTGTCGGCGGCCTAGTGGTCCAAGGCGCCTCCATCCTTGGCGGCTTTGCACGTGGGACAGCCTCCGGTAGCGCCCTGCTCACCCATCCCGTCAAGGCTGAATGATCGACGCAATCGACGATGTCAATCTATTGAGTTCTTTTCATAAGTAATACAAAATTAATTTATTATTAATAATATAAATTTAAATTTATTTATAAAATGATAAAAATCGGTAAACTATTATTTTAAATGATATTTTATCAACATCACGTCATCCCAATTTTCCACATAGACGTAGTCCAAAAAATAAATAAATAAATAAATAAATAATATTATTTTAAATGATATTTTTAAAAGCATCATTTAAATAG
>KE505044.1:452948-480278 GCA_000441515.1 Elaeis oleifera | reverse complement strand
TTTTTATCTTTTTTCTTTTAAAAAAATAGAAACGTCATTTTGAATGGTGTTTTCTAATTTTTTTTTTTGGACGACGTCTACGTCGAAAATTGGGATGACGTGGTCTTGATAAAATGTCATTCAAAATGATGTTTTATCGATTTTGTATTAATCTTATAATTAAATTCAAATTTATATTATTTAAATAATAAATTTATTTTTGTGTTAGTTAGGAAAAGAACTCATATCTGACTTTAGTACTTCTTTTAGGACACGAGAGGCAGAGCCAGCAATATCCTCTTTCTGTAGTTTGAGTGAGCCTTTTAACGTACTTCAATTCTTATGAATAAAATATTTTTTTCTCTTTTATTTTTAAATATATATATATTTTTTTTGATATTTGTTCAGAATTTTAGACTAATATGATCAATATACTATGGATGGTATATCGTTCTACAGCTTCGATGCTGACATGGCTGATGCCATCAACATGCCAATAGTGATGGCATGCACAGCCTCATCGTTTCGATCAGGGCAGTTGGGATGCTGCCAAGTTGCTCGGAGGATGGGGTCGCCCTCCGAGCGTTGTATGGGCCATGATGTCGAATCTTGGACCATGGACGATCGTGGTTGCTACGAGAAGTATAGACCGAGCTTTCGATTTCCGATCATGGTTGGTAACAGTATGATGATAAGAAACACCAACACCGCAACCTGGAAGTCTAGTGGCGATATGAATTGGATGACCGACCAATATCCAGTTACCTGGCAGTGGCCAACGCCAAACAGTAACACCACATGAGCTAGGGGCCAAGGAGCTCTATCCTTTATGTTATTGTAGTATTTTGAGAGTTTTTTAAGCAACCTACTGATAGGTTTGCTCGGCTCCATTATTTAGTTAATTTGTGTTCTATTTTCTGCTTCTTTGTGATGTGATATACAATCAAATCATGTGATATACCGTTTTAAAAATGCGATTCACCCCCTAAGTGTGGCTCTGCAGCGATCTCATCGTAATTAAGATACAATAATTTGACTCAACTTGATTCTTCTCTAACAGAACACAATACATAGAGAGAAAGAGATAAAAAGTTTTGATTGATTTTAGTTGGAGTCTATTTATAGATTCTGTTTGGATTATCGAGGAGGTATCATGATCTCGAAGAGATACGATATTCAAAAATATCATATTTTTTAAAAATTAATATTTTTTTTTAAAGAATCATATCTCTTCGAAAAAAAATATTGATTAAATAAAATTTAATATTTAAATAATTAAAATTAAAAATAAAAATTTAAATTTTCATTTTAAATAAAACTCCAACAAATATTGCGATAAAGTTGAGTCTTATCACAAGAAGGATGATCCCTTGCCTGAGAGGGGTGGCGTAAAGGCGGCCAAGGGATTGTTGGACATGGGGCAAGGAGGAGCTGCCAGCATGCTAGGGAATGCTCTGGTTGATTGGGGCTGCTATGTCGTTAGATGATGCGATTATCGTATTGAAATATATCAACTCAATCAAAAATTGAGCGTGATGGTAGGCCAGGTGAAGACTATTTTGCACGTGAAGCCTGCAATGGCCATGGTGATCTTCTCAAGGACCAACTTTTGCCGACCCTAATATTTCATGGTATACTTTTAATTTTTTAATAATTTTTATAAATAGATATATTATATTAATAAATATAATAAATACATCTCCAAAATCATAAATAAATATTTAAAATTAAAAAATAAATCAATCATAAATTTTAAAATATTTAATCAAAAAAAATTATTTAATTAGCAGCATTATTAATCTCTCAAAATATATACAAAACTTCAATAGTAGACACAGAGCTCAACATTCTCTAATAATTCTATAATAATAAGTATCATTTATTTTTATTAAATTATAAATTAGAAGTATTCATTTAACAATTATCATAGAATTATCTTCCATCCAAATTTGTGAAGTACGTAGATTGTAGATAGTATATAACAAGTCTTTCCATATAGCATGCAATTCTGCCATAGATTTTTTTTTTTTTATCGGTGCAACCCCTTTTCACGAGAGATTCCATTTACCCATGCAGTGCTCGTGATAGGTGTGCCCTACTGAACCTTTTGGTGGAAGGTCAGGACAGATAGCAAATAGGCTTTGCAACTGCCAGTTTGATTTTTAATTTGATGTTATTAATTTATATTAAAAAATTAATAAAATATATTATTAAATTTTTTGATCATATATAAATATTTAAAATCTATCTAATAGATAGTTAATATAATAAGCATATATCCGTATCCATTTTCGTCGACATGCAAATCATTTCTCGAAAAAAAATATTGTTACGTTCGAATGCAAAAAGTTCATTACAAATATATCCAAATCATATTTATCAAAAAAAAAATTCAAATCATTTCCCTACTTTCGGATGCAAAAAAAAAAGAAAAAAAAAGAAAATCTATTAGAGCCTGATCAGCTCCTAATTGGTATCTCAAGATAATTGGAAGATGTTCTTGAAATCCTCTGAAAAATGGTGCTTAAATCTAAGTCGGAGATGCCCATGGCTCCATACCGTTACATAAATGCGACGTGACATGAGGGCTTGACGCGATTCACGATAGAATCAGTGTATAAATCCCCAAATCTCTTATTTCTCGTGGGAACATGTCAGGCAGGGTTTCAGTATCAATCATCAGCATTACTGTCAAAAATGCATACCATCCGTCAGTACGTATCAAACATATTTCCTCGGGTGTGAAGTCAAACGAGAAAGTGTCGTCCTTGGTTACTTTCTTGGTCCGAAATTCGAGTCGGAGAAGAAGTGGGCGGAAAGAAGGTATTGCATGCACCAGGTGTAAGTGGACCCGGGCAAATCGCGGAGCATATGCACGGTGGAGAACGCGCAATCGATAATCAATGAACTACAAGAGATAACGTGACGTGTTATTCATCATGGGATTTGCACGATCCAATTGCACCTGATGCATGCAATACGATGTGAGAAGCCCTGTTGCTGTTTTGATCTTCTCTAGCTTTTGTTCTGCCTGCTAGCTGTTTGATATCAGTTCTGAAATAAGTAACTATAGGAACAAAATTTGCATAGCTGAGAAAGGCAAATGTTGTGGGTCTTCCAAGATAACATCTGGTTGTGGTTGTGATTTCTTTACGATGATCCCTGAGTTCCAAATAGACTTGTATGGTGCAGTGGTTTCAATTTTCTGCTGGATTTATCCAATGGGTAGTGGATATGTAATCTAGGCCTCAGTCATGAATGTTGCATTTCAGATTTGACAAATTATTGCTATTATTGTTCTATTCTCAACGGGGGCACTGTGAAGCGATTCTAAGTTCTAACCTCTATGACATTTCCAACATTTTTTTTTTTTGACAAGAAATACATACAGGGATATAGTTATGTGAATCAAAATGATGAAAGAGAAAACCTCGATGCATGTTTATTTTTGAAATAATAGTGGTGTGACCCCAATTACTTCATCTTGAAGTAATAACTTGATGATAAAAAAGAAAATACATAAAAAATTATTGCCCATACATTGATTCATCTTGCTACATTGATTCCAGTTATTTGTTTATTGTTTATTAGTTAACTTGATGGCATTTGTTACATTTCTCCAAAAGGATAGGACTGATATTTCAAATTAAAACAAGTGGCCGTCCAATTAAGGAAGAACGCTCAACATTCTCTACCGACCATTGCTTCTAGTTAGTCATGATCGAGATTGGTGTGCATAATTTTTTCGATATCTAGAATTAATATATAGTGGAAGGCCATGGTTAATACAGTCAATTTCGAAATTTTATAGATATTTTTAATTTTTTTTTCAAATTTATGATTTTTCTTAAGCAATGGAGTCGGTTTTTGCCCATTGATGAGGAGAGAGGATGGTGAGATGGAGCTGGTGTACAGAGAAAGGATGGCACGGGAGGGAAACAGCAAGGAGAGATGGCTGGCTTGGGACATGGATGGCACGGGAAGAAGTGGCAGGCGAGGATAGGGGCAATTTGGGATTGAGCTCATAGCCAGCATGGAGAGAGGAGGGGAGGGGATGACTCAATGGAGCCGATGTACGGAGGGAAGGGTGTGGGAAAGTGGATAGCAAGGGAGGAGGTAGACCCCTAACTTGATTGTTCATCACAGAATAATTTGGATTAAGATATTATCATGTTAGGGTACAATAGGTTTTACCTAGGTACTCCTTCCTATCCAGCATGCGCGCAACAAAACAAGCTAGTGCAACTTATCATTTGACAGGTTGTGGATAGGGGATAGCATTTGACGGGACACCGGGAGTTGTTACATAATGACCTGCAACTTATCATTCATCACCACCATTGAACTTCCTTCCACCGACTTGTTCCAATCAGTCAAAATCCTTGGTGTGCCCAGACTCAAGAAATTTCCCACAATTCAGAGTGGAGGAATGGTCTCACCAAGCATGTGGTCTGCAGTCCCAAATGCAGACCGCTGGGGTTTAACATAGTTGCATGACAAGGATTTTCCAAGTGTTGTTTGTCGTATCATTATTTTACTGATGATAGCTATATAAATCCACAGATAGATGTATTGAAGTGATAACCCTGTTCAAGTACAGGATATCAGGAACGGAGCGTAATAATTTGGGACCTCGACCATCACCTCTCAACCACCTCTTCAATAATTGCTTTAACCCTAATGTGTCGTCCGGTAAAACAAAATGCCAATGATGTGGGCACAACGATTCCTTGTAGAAAGCCATGCTATTTTTTTTATAAGACATGCTAGATAGCATTAATGTAAAAAAAATGTTGTATGTGCGGATGAGAAAGTATGAACATTGTTAGGTTTGCTTGATGTCACTTTACTCGAAGAATGAGGGAGACTCGATCCCAAATGTATGAACATTGTTCCAATCCATAAGGTTTTTGCTGTTGTAGCATCTTAGTCAAGAGGGTTAAATATGTAAGTATTTATTTTCATATTTTGAACTTGTAATGCAACATAACTATTATACCGGGGCATCTTCTACTCGATCCAAAATATTTATACTCTTTAAAAAAGAATAAAATGCTTTATATTTTAGTAAAAATAAAATATAATAGCAAAATAATTAAAATATATAAAATATAAGAATAAATATAGAAGTAGCAGTGGCAAATTATGATCCGATCCGCCCATCTGACTCATATTCAACCCCCCATATGCAGGTTTAGATTTGGATTAAATATTTTCGGATCGTAAATAGATTAACCTATTTAATCTATTTAATATTTGAATTATGTTCAGATTTCAAAAGTCTGACTCATCTAATCTATTTAATATTTGGGTCGGATCAGATTAGATTAATGGACCCATTTAAATGGACTGAGAGATATGTTGATGGTGAAAATAAATCTCAAATTTTCAATTCTAAAATTTAAATTCACGATGCCTCTTATCTATCTCGATTCCTATTTCCCATAGTCCCACCCATTACCCACCTCCCACCATAACCCATTGTGGGATGATTAGGATTTTATTGTTTCCCTTCTTCTCCTCTTGTCTGCACCATGTTCACCCCTCTTGAGCACCAACAATCTGGCTTCTCTCCCTGATCGCCCTCTCCTCCACCTCAGCCATCATTGGTGGCGTCACAACAACGAGGCCATGGCCTCCAATCCTAAGCCTCGACCATTATCTTGCTCCTCCTCTAGCTTCTTCGTCACCAACTCTGATAACTACCGCCACACCATTGCATCCTCCACGTCCTCCTTGTGTGGGCCATCTCTGCTGAGTCCAAAGCCTCTTCCTCTGCATTCCTCACCGTCCTCTACAACTCCCTCTTGGAGACCCGCACAATCTACCCCGTTCCGCTCCTCTTGCTTGTGCCACATTCACTCGTTTCTGGTACTAGCAGTCCGGTTGATCCTCTCCTAGACCATCCTCTCCTCCACCTCGGTCGTCGCTGGCAACGACATGCATGACAGTGAGGCCGTGGCCTCCAATCTCAAGTCTTAGCCATCATCTCGCTCCTCTTTAACTTCTTCATCACCAAACTTCGATAGCCACTACCGCATCCTTCTCATTCTCCTCGTGAGCTATCTCCACCAACTCCAAGACCTCCTCCTCTAGTGGCTCAGCTTTATCGGGCAGCATCATATCGATCCCTTATAGAAGTGATGAGAGAGAAAAAAAGTGAAAACAGGTCAGTCAAATCGATCGGATCAGAATGGGTTAATAGATTATCTATTAGTTAAACAGGTTAAATAAGTTGGGTCGAATTATTTGTTTGTTAAACATGACAGGTTTCGATTATAGATTTCGATCCCCTTAATAAATAGATCAGGTTCGGATTTACTATTTTCTAAGACAACCCATATCTGGTCCGACCCATTTATGATTGATCTGATCTGATTGTGACCCCTAGACAGATGAAAAAAACAAGAAAGCAAAAATAAATGGAAGTAGTAACAGCATGTCAACCAATATTAACTAGATCAAAAAAAGACTTAATTTTCAACTTGACAGCATCCAAGTATTAAGAAGTCCTATTCTCAAGCAAAAAGAGAATGGAGCTTAGTATGTCCACTTCAAACTCAAGATGATTGTTAAAACTTGCTATTCTTTTCAACCACAAAATAAGACAAGTTAGTGCTGATAAAGTGGCCATCCCAGTTAGCACTCCTTCCAATTACAGAGAACAGCCAATTGAACCAAATTTCATAAGTAGAAGCATGAGTCTCTCCAATACACACACACACACACTAAGACGGGCTATTTCCACTAATCTAGTATAAGTACATCCAAAAAAATCAGGAAAAACTTGTCCCTCAATATCTTTGGGATCGACAACAAATCGGTCCACAATGCTTCTTTCGAGTACTCAGTGACAAAGGAGGCATCTAATAATCTTTAGTAGGAATTTACTAAAAGCACTTTCCATATGACAAAAGAAGTAGGAAAAAAAAGACTCAAGGATTCAAGAGTTTTGGACCTATGTAATTATAGTGTAAGTGGGTTGTTCTCTTTATCTCAAAAAGGAATTTAAGAAAGAGGAACGAGCCAATCCCATTAAGATGCCCTATACGATACCTGAATCCTGAACTTCTGATTGCTAGACGGAACTACATGACCATTGGAATGAAACCCCAATTCACTTCTTCTTAAAAATTCTCAGTGATAAAATGTTTCCTTTTGCTTAACAAGGCAACAAATACTTCAATTTTAAAAGTACAGAGCTAGATACAAAATGTGTGGGCTCTGAATTCACTTTACGATCACCACAGGCGGAGTTCCTCCCACAGGCTTTGAGATTTGCAGATAATTACTTTTCAATTTAATGGGTAATTTACGAAAAAAATCTTTTCACAAAAAAAAAAAAAAGGGATGCGTCTTCTTCTCAGTTAATAAACTTTGATGGCTGGTTAATGGTCGGCTAGCCGCCATTTATAGCCTCCATTTACATCCAAAAAAGAGAGAGAGAGAAAAAAAGGGTGTCATATCATAGAACAAAGACATGTCTCAAAGATTATTATTAATTAATTGCAGCCAGGCCATTGCGGATTAAAAGTTTTTAGTGCCCATAATACGCAAACCCCACCACTTCAAAGTCAGTCCTATGGATGACCTATTGAAATAATCGAGGCAGTGTTGATAGCAACAAATGGCTATGAGCAAGGCTAAGATAATCTTATCAGAAGGACACAATGATGGAGATTCCAAATACTTATCCGTGTGGAATATTATTGGGATCTCGTCTCGTCTCATCTCATCGCACCGTGAGAAAGTCCAAATAGAGCAGTTGCCATCTGCATAAAGTGGTAGAAAGGGATCGGTTACAGGCCAGTTTTGTCAAAGTCCAGACCAACCAACCCATCCATCACTTTATTCACAAAACCTACCGCCTGTCTCTGTCCATACATAATTGGTGATTATTTTTGCTACCTAAGTTGGATTCTTATCCGCTAATACATTAACCAAGAAGGAATCGAGTACTTTATATTGAGAAATGATTCCCTACACATCTTGATGCACTACTACAAGGATCAGATTGATGGTGCGCACGGCCATATAGTGCATGCAGTATAGGGAATAAATTCTTTTTCATATTGGTGGATTAGATTGCGTATGGTGTCATTAATATTTGGCTAAAGTATGTGTAGTTTTGTAGAGACCAAAGCAGAAATCAAACTCCAAGCCTTACACTAGATGCTTTGTTCTTTCATCCTACGTCCCCTCTTGCGTCGGTCCTACACGTTAAGCTAGCGGATAAGCTTTGATATAATTTGGTGGTCCCAAACGGGTGAAGAAAAGCGACCCCCATATAGCTAGTTGATGGCGACCCTCCATTCTCTTCCTTACCCTTGCTTCTATCTTTTGCTCTTCTTACTTGATGTTATTAAATATCCTGCAAAAGCCATTGCATGCAAACACGTGTCGTCGCTTGGTTCGATGCAAATGAGCATGACCCCTACGGTACCTCCACCTGACTTTACCCAACTCCATTCAGAAGAGCCCCTCCATTCCATGGTGAACAACTCTTTTCTTATTATTAGATTTTTTTTCCCCCTCATTATACCTCCCTTCTTCCACATGTTATCCCCTTCTCCTCATGTTTATTTAATTAATCAACCATTCATGACTTAAGATGCGAGGGTAACCCTCTCAGCTTCTGAAACAAGTGGCCAACCAATGGATCTATGTGCTCTAATCCATTTTACATTTTATGAGTGCAACTTTTTTTATGGTCCAAAGATGCTACATCTACGCTTCCAATTATTTTAAGGTCCTTTGGATATGTCCATATAGGACAAATAGGACACGTGGCCGGTGAAAATTGGTCCACACCACATGGTGGGGCCCCCTAAGCCAACGTCACGCATGCACCTCCATTATAAGTGTGTGTTTGATACGATAGCGGAAGCTAGTAGGCCCAAGCGGCTATAAATTCCCCACCACGCCACCCCGCGTATCCGCTCCTCCAATAGAGGCGAGAATTCGACAAATAATTGGCGGTGCGATGGAAGAGCTTTACGAGGCGGACGTGATGTGGCCGGACAACCACGACCGTCCGATGGGAGGATCCAACGGCTATACGTCGCCGAAGAGGATGAGGGAGCGGGCCGAGAGGGCGGCATCGGCGGCGCCGGTGGAGATACCGAGGGCGAGGCGGGGAGCGCGGGTGAGAGCCTGGGGACGAAGAGGGGGCCGCGGAGCTGATCCCGCCGCACGTTCTGGTGTCCCGCAGCAGGACGGTGGGCAAGGTGGCGTTCTCGCTGTGCTCAGGGCAGGGGCGGACGCTCAAGGGCCGGGATCTGAGGCACGTCCGCGACTCCGTCCTCCGGATGACCGGCTACCTCGAGGGATAGAGTCCGCCTCGAGGGTCCAGACCGTAATGAGAGAGAGAGAGCTAGCAAAAAAAAATGGCGAGCTCTGTGTCGTGTCGTTGTACAAACTAATTTAAGTACTGTAATAAAATCAAATTAATGGACAAATATTCTTTTAAAAAATGGTTCCCCTTTTCTCAAGTCAAAGTATTTTTTTTTTTTTACAATATAGAAGGGGCAAGAGCCCTCTCTAGCTGGCTTTATTGAGGGAAAATGAATAATTCAAATGTCCAGCAATATTTTACTATCTTTTTTGGAATAATCCTGATACCAAGACAATCATCTACAATTCTGCAACACACCAGATAGTGAATGAGAACTAGACCATTCAGGTTTCATGGTGAACCAGCTGAAAGAATCTGAACTCTTTTTAGTTGTTGTCACACATGATGGGCTTGCATTCCTGTAGAAAAGTTATCCTTGATATGATCAAGGTCTTTAGTTTTTCTATGGAGAAGAGTTATGGGAAGTAAATGGAGAAGTATTATGGGAAGTTAGCTGGTTGTGTGTTTGGTGTTGTTTGTGAACCTTCCTCCGCCGAACTTCTGGTCCTGGAGGCGGGCCGGTAAGAGGAAAACGTCGGCATCATGCCACTTAGAGCTCAGGTCCAGAAGGCCGCAAATTAAGCCAATGGAGGATTTAACGTGTACCAGCGTGGCATATTGTCTAGGTTCAGTGTTCGCTTTGGTTGTCTGATTGGGGTGAGAAAGGCTGGGCCTCCAATAAATAAGGGAAGGACAACATACCAAGTTACCGCAGTTTGAGATCCCAAAAGCACTGAAAAGCAAATGAAAGGTTGCTAAGTTGCTCACTGATTGAATGAAACTTGGCATTATCTGGTGACTCTGACAGAGTTTGAACGAGAATTTAGCAAAATCACATCATGTTGGCATTGTTTCACAGCCTTGTTATAACTCAGAAGATTATTGGCTATGATCCACTGACTAGTGTTGGTCATTCGATTCATTGTCATCAATTATTACGAGTTGTAGGATAGTCTGGTACTTAATGTACATTACTATTGATAATCAAGAAATCAAATATTATAACTAAAATGAATGTCATGAACTTTTATCTGTCCAAACTTAGTAACACACAAGTCGATAGAGTATTATTAAGGTATTAATATTCACCGTTCAATTATTTAGTATGAAGGCCAATTAGGTACCAGTGCAAAAATGCAATTATAGGGACATCATCAATTGTCACATTGAGTAGATGCGTAAATCTCGACTCTACAGCATGCTTTTTGTCCCATCATAACGGTAGTTTTGAGGAAAAGACGAGCTAATACATCGCAAAACTATATTGATGTACATATACACTATTTTATTTGAACAATTATTCTAAATTAAAGAAGAAAACATTATCCTAACTCAAAATATTATCTTCCTTCAATACTGATTCTAATCTTGAAATATTGAACAAGAATATCCATCTTAACTAATGTGAATTGGTGCTTAAGCAAGCGACCGTACTGCTCTACTTACACAACTAATGATTCTGGATTTGATTCTTGAAAGGTGCATTCCCAAATTCTAGACTTGGATAATTGGAGTATGGATAGGTCTCCCTTCCTTTCTATCTAACTTGTCTTCTTTTCCCCTACTTTTTAGCAACTGATCAAGGCTTAAATGTTAGGACTATTTGGGACAACCATGATTGCTCATGGCAGCTACATGTTGGTTTGCTGTCATTATAGTTTTATGTACAAGAGGCGATAAGAGTAAATAAAAGATTTATGTACTAGAAGAAAGAGTAATTTATATGTGAAATTGTGATTAGATAGCATGGCATCATTTATGACCACATGCTAGGTTTGTGGCGCATTAATTGGTTGTTTTAAACTCCTTAAATAATTTCGATAAAAAAGGAATGTAATCACAACCAATGTGCGCCTAGCTTGAGCATTTAAACTGTTAATTTATTCAGCTGCTAAGGAGACGCCAAGACAAGTGATGTGACCAGGTGAAGTGTTAAATTGCATCCTACTTCCTCTGAAACATCGAACCAAAGGACAGAAATCACCAATGTTAATTCCTAACCGATTTCATGCAAGAATTGTATGTATAGCATCCATCATGAAACAACTACCAGCTTTCAGATATTATTAGGAAATAAAATAGAAATGGATGTAACAAACCAAGGAGCGATGAAGGTCCCTATAAACTCCCACTATGTTGATTAATTATACATTTGACTAAACGCCACATCTAATGTTCTCTCAGGTTTTCTGCATTCATGGGTGACGCCAAAAAATCGTTTTCTAGGAAAAGAAGAATGAAACAAAATTGAAAACTTTGATCATGAACAAATATCAAGAATAGTCCAAAAAATGGATAAACCGAGCGGTGTTGATAGATGGAGACCTACGAACTTGTATTATAAGCAGAATGGTTTCAGTGCCATCCCTTTTCATTATCGGATGACTCTAGAAGGAAGAAACTAAACCAAAAGCGAAAATCCATAACCAATGATGGAATAGTTCCATCAATGTTCTCTGAAACATCTATAAGAAGAAGGACTCCATGCATCGTGTGGTGCTCTCAAGTCAAATAAAAGAGATAACCATCAACCAAGTCTTCCCTTGAACAAAGAACGGCTCCCATGTCTCATGTTCAATCATTGCAAGCGAGGTCATTTCCTTCAAAATGCCATGAAGGGTTTACTGTGGACCGTAGGCTTCTAGCTGAGCTATAAGATGTCCAAGTGTGTGGTCTTGTGTTGCTGCACAGCTGTGCCATGAAGTAATTAGCGTGCGTGGATACACCATTTCCTTCTTTGATTGCTTGTTTTTTCCATTGCCATTGGTTATATGTTGCTTGAGAAACGGAATTAAGGAGACTTTGAGGAGTTAATAGAGTTTGGATCACGTAAAGAGTTGGCAGTTGGCAGCTAACGAGACACGGGCTAAAGACTGCTACCGGTGTCCAAGATTCCTTTGGGCGGTGTCGGAAGGCTAAAGGGATCGCAACCGGGGCAGGGGCCGTGGGGTGCGCCGAGTTGGACGAGCCACTTGGTTGCTACGCAAACACATTTTTAGATTTCAAAAAAAAAAAAAGTAATTAACATGCAATCATTAGACTCCTGATTTCTTATGAAAACAGTCTTCTGCTCTCGTCCTCAATTGCTTAATATAATTGTACTTGTTGCCTTAAATAATGCATTAAAATCTCCTTGGAGATTGAGCGACTAGGATTTCTAATTTTTTTTCTAAATATCCTATCTTCGTAATTTGAGTCACTCGTCAACTATGTTTTCTATTAACTACAAAACTACCATGCATGCTCCCCAAACACCTGTGAGATGAAGTCAGTAGTGATTTGAGAAGAGTGATGTCATGAGAGATTTTGGGCATATGAAGTGGAATTTGAAAAAAAAAAAAATCTAAGTATTTGTTATATGCTAATAAATAAAACGTTTGCTGATAACTATCACGATCGGGTTAACCGACACTTAGACAACAACGTTTTTTATTAAGAACCGAGAAACAAATTAAGATCAAGGCTAGGTCTGATAATATTTGGATAAAGTGATGGTTATGGCTACATTCAACCTTCAATCCATTGCAACAAGTTCCGGGTGCATGCCTTGTTGTTTAACTCCAGTTTGTTGGCTTTAAGCAAAGTTAATTAATTATAAGGTGACGTGGCAGGTATCCATTTTCTAAGATGACCATGGTGTTATTCAGTTGTCAAACAATGCCTTGATATGGATAGTGACAACTCTACCTTACTTAGAAGCCGAAAAGATGATTGTCTCTAAGATATCATTCATGGATTTGTAAATGAAAAGTTTGAATGAGGTGGCAACAAGAGAAGATGCACTCAGCCAAACAAAAATGTGTGAAGCTGGAACTTGAAAGAGTCCCATTTCTGAAAAATTGCGTCAAAATCTGTTGGCTAGTTACAATTCCTAAATAAGCTTGGGAGCTAGGAATTAAGTTAATAGATGACGTCCCATTTGAAAGTTCACTTTGGATTGTTTTCTTAAAGGGATATAAGCTCCAAATACAATTGACAAGGTCCAATAAACACTTTTCCTTTTTTGCCCAAACATTCTTCATGAAAAGCTTTCCTCGCTGATCAATATCTTCAAATGCAAGTTTCTTAGCTGCACGACAATATCCAATTTTCCCTTCCAATGCCAACATGTCCTCCTAAAACCACAATTATCCCACCATGTTAGTCCATGCTTGGTTGATTCGAGAGATGGAATGCGTATAGGATAGAAAAGATGGGGATTAGCCATTGAAATCTTAAACATAAATAAATAAATAAATAAATATTATTATAAGATAAATCTCATTGCCAATTTTTTTTTTTTAGAAAAGCGAGCTAACCGAGACACATATATAATTTAACATGCTTTGACCTAACAAATTGGTCGACGTCCTGGTACATACCCAGGGTTTCACAAGACCCATGCCCACTCCAAGCAATAAGACTGAAGTCGGTCCTTTTTTTTTTCCTTTTCTTCCAAAACATCAATGGGAGCATCAACGATTATAATTATTTGAATCAAATACTTGGAAAAAAAATCTCCGCAAGGTTCAAATCAAGAAAGTTGTTTACAATGGGGAGTGAAATTTCTGGGCTATGGTCCACTATACCATTCGGCCTGGACTATTAACAGCCCAATTACGACATTTAAACCTCATCGTTACAAGGACATGAGCTGTGAACCTAGTCAAGAATTGACAAGCGCGGCAGGATCAACCCACAAAAAACATTAAAAAAGACCACGTCGGGAACAATCTTTTGGAAACGTTAGCATGTGGGAATCACCAAGAAGATTCCCTTCAACCAATTATTTAATCCTTAACCAATGAAGCAAAGAAGCGGTGAACATTCTCGGGAGCGAGGTGGACCCAACCTAAGAGCCGGGGCCCACGCTGCGTCACCATGGCGCCGGATGCCGCACTCAAACCCTTCCTCCCAGTCCCACCGGATCGATGACGCCATGTTAGCTCCAAGTGTGCTCACGACGACTCCAACTCCCGCATCCCACCAAAACCCCTATAAATTCCCCACCCAAGACCTCTTAGCCGGAGACCATGGAAGAGTTCCAGGAGGCCGATATTTGTGGCCCGACGACGAGCACGACGACGACACGGTTTCGGAGAAGCAATCATCCACCCGAGAGCAACATCGACGGAAGGAGTCGGCGCCGGTCGTCATCCCCATGGCCGGAGTTGGTGCAAGTCGTTCGTGGGCAACGCGGTGCAACTACCGCGATTCTTACCACACTAGCGAGGATGTAGATGACGACGACGACGACGATTTCGGCAGCGGCAGCGGCGGTGAGAGGACTCCACCTCACATCATTGTGGCCCGAAGAACGTCGACGGAGAAGATGGCGTTCTCGGTGTGCGTCGGCAAAGGCAGGACGCTCAAAGGACGGGATCTTTACCAAGTCAGGAACGCCATCCTTCGGATGACCGGGTTCCTCGAGAGATAACAATATTAGCATACATAAATCCAAAGAATAAGTGGAGAACTTTGTATTCTATTGATTAATTTTTCCTCGCTCATACCATCGATACTTGGAATGGTTCAAGTCAAGACTTGTATCCTTTTATTATTGTTGTCAATTATTTTTACAATGTGTTTAGGAAGAAAGTATACCTTAGAAGCGTGAGGAGATGTAACATAAGTTTTGAAACGGAATAAAGCCTATAGAATCTCTCTGTCTCATTTGAAGGGGCAATGGAATTTTTCAAGCTGCACCCTTTGAATTTTTGGTTTAATTTATAATTGGACCTTGTTTCAATTTGGTTTAAAGTTTTAATCTTTTTATTGACTATGGGAAGGCAAGGAAGCAAGCAAATGCTTCCATTCAGCGAGTTTTTCGGGTCAATTAATAACTTTATTCTGCTTTAATTAAGTTTCTAGATGTCTATGGGAAGAAAGGGAAGGAAGCAGTACAATAATTGTACTGCCACGGCTTCCATTCAACGGGTATTCCTTTACTTATAAACAAACTTAATATTCCTTTGGTACACGTGAGAGATGGATTGACGGCATGAATGACTTCAAAAGAAATTACCATGTGATTCTCAGGTGTTGTGCCGTTGAAGGGAAGAGTGGTTCATCTTAGAGGGTGAATATTGGGTACTTCCGTCTGTTAAATTTGGTTACCTTGGTCAGCCTCTTAATTTATTATTTTCTGTAGGCTTCTCGACTGGAATGGAACTTTTGACTGGAATTGGTTTAGGTGAAACTACTCAGTCTAAACTCGGCAAAAAGTATTACACCTATGCGTCAGCACCACGTGTGACCTCGAGGTTGTCCACATCCATACACGCTACGTCAACGGCAGGCACAGCGCCACACAACATCTGCATCGGCTTTCATGTCGCCAATTACTATGGGATGTGAGTTATGTTCGTGGCCTGGTAGCTAGTGCTCATATAACAAAATAATTGTAGTAGTAGTAGTAATAAGTATAACTTATATGAGGAAAAGGAAGAACCAATAGCACAAATCTATTTGCTTTTAGATCATGACATGGTTGGGCAAGATGACTGGTTTATGAAGGAAGATAAATCTTTTCCTCTCTAGACAGCAGAAACATTTATTTGGATGCATTTGTTTGTGGGGTACTTAATTCGGTCAAATAGCATTTCCATTAGCTTGATTAATTTAGTGGGGCATATGATACATACGACCGACATGGAGAATTATAATTTGGAGAAAAGCTTCTAAGCAACAAAGTCATAGAGATTGTGAATAACGTTACTCATTTACCTTTGATTTAAATGTCCAGGGCGCCAACTCAGCCCACAGTTATGAAACCGCACAAAGGCAATTATATGTGCATGCTATGCGCATGAACGCATCATACAACCCACAGGATTTTGATGTGGTAAGCATCTAGGCATCTAATAATTGTTGATCAAATGCAAACGGTTGAAGTTTTCTTCTGGAGAACTAATAAACCCTAGTTTTCCTAGCGATGGATGCATGCTAAATAGTGACATTGCTGACTATCATGGTAAACCAATATATCCACGTTAATTTCTTCTCCCCCCTCTTTTGATTATTGAACCCAACTTTTGAAAGAGCATTGATATGGTTACCAAAAAAAAAGGAAAAAATATTGACATACGACCACCATAAAATCCCCCAATCAAGGGCAACTATATATATGGGTTTCCAAATCAATAATATATCCACCATTGGAATAAAATAACATGACGAGGCTCCACAATAAGAGTAAACATTCTTAATATCCTCAGCCATCAGACTCTTCATCTTTGACTAGCGAAAATTGGAAAAGAAGATTATATGTCTCACATAATTGGCAACACCATGCAGCATACTCATACATGCAATGCCTTTAAGTTTTGAGGATGTTAAGGATGAGTTCAGATTATATCTTTGGTGCAAAAAGATCATTTTCTTTTCTGCGGTATCAACTATTGAATTACATCTTATATATATTTAAATATTTAATTTTTTTATATCTATATAAATTTTAAAACAGATATTATGCAATCTAATAATTGATGTCATTGTGCAAGAGAATCATATTTTTACACGAAAGATCCGATCGGAATCATAAGGGATATCGGATTGTTCTTAGGAATTTAATAGCACCGTATTTTAATGTTGACCCCAACCAATCGATGGTCCTCAAAACTATGGAGGACACAAAACCATATGGAATTGGTCCCACCATTCTGTACATATATACTACGACATTAATAAATAATAAATCGTTGGGGTGTGCGGGTGTGTGGGGATGTGGTGGAGAGCAACTTCCTCCGCCTTCTGAGAAAAAATAAAAATCGGGGTGAGATGTGGTGCCCGGGAAACGGATCGGGGTTGTATCTCTCACTTCCTTCGTACGAATCCACCACGATTGGATCACCGACCACCCACTGAAGAAATCTTCCAAACTCCGTCATTTATCTCAAAGGGATCAGTGGATGATCCAACGGTGGATTCGCACAAACGAAGGTGAGTCCTTCTTTCGTGCGAAAGGTACAACCGTTGTCCCTCGGAAACATGGGTTTCTTTGGAGATTTTTCATTTTGGCCCCTTAATTCGAAACGAACCATAATTCCCTCGTTTCGTGAGGGTGAACAATAATAGTTACATTTTCCTTAATATAATACTCAAAATAAAACAGTGAAATATGTATTCCTACGAAATAATAACGCGGTCCATGCTCAAACATGACGGTACCCAATCCTAATTTTACAAGGACTCAGAAGTATATTGAACCTGATTCTGAATATTTTCATTGAGCAAATATATATTTCTATTGTGCTAGGCTTTCCTCATTGAAGGTCTAATAGAACCCAGCATAATGAAATGGTGCTGTATAATTATCATGACTTCAAGTCCCTGTTGTCAAAGGGTGTTTCAGATTATATACTTTATTTTTCAAAGCTAAATTAAATAGTTCATGGCTCTAATCCTTTAATTTTGGAATGAGAAAATTAAATAAATAAAATCCTAGAGATGACATTCCTGATCTTTATTTAGTTCGGACCTAATTTCCTGAATTGCTTCTCTTTTGTAAATTGGTCAAGGTGCAAAAGAGCAGATAGAGACCGTGTCCCAGGATCTATCTTCCTCGATACGAACCTACTATTGGATTGTGCAATGATTGCTTCAAGACCTGTGCAAGCAAATGAATGGAGCAATTTGGAATACTTTGAGACTTTTATAGGGCATGGTCCAATTGTCAATATCGTAACAATAGATGGGCATTATTTTGCATGAAAGATATAACCGGAATGCTAAAGAAGCAATGCCACATGGCTAATCTCCTTAATTTGGTTGGTTTAGCAGACCCTATAACTATAAAACCACCTCATCAGGAGAAAAATCATCACGCCTCTCTAGAAGGGTGACAAAAACCAAAGGTTGAAGAAGAGCTTTGCTTCGGCACACAGGATTAAGGAGCATTCTTCCAGATGATTCCAGATGGCAACAAAGACAGCATTCATAGACCACCATATGAAAACATTGCTGGGTGATCTATTTGCAGTTGAGCCCTACCCACCAATAATACAAGAACTTTAGCAATGGTATCACTTTTCTTCTACCTAACAGTCTGCACTACCCTCCTCCATTTGAATACTTCAAGTAATGCATGATAAATAAATGCACATAAAACTCGGATATATGATATTAAAACATTGAGCTTATCCAAAGAGCCCTACTCGAATTTACCTCCCCATTTTCTTCCCAACAAATGAGGGCAAACCGATCCTCCAATAAGCTGAGTGGATTCCAAATTAAGCCTCACGTAGCCCTGAAAACGACCCCATCCTTATCCTCAAGTTTGAAAAAATTGGTTCTATTTAGCTTACATGACTGGCACTCCTAATTCTCTTCCTTCTAAGACTGTGTTTGGCAAACCAGAATCTTAATAGCGTTCTTCGATCTCAACATAAGATGTTGACGGGCTCCCAATACGACAAAATTCTCCATGCGTCTTAATAACTTGATGTCAAAAAGGAGGTATAACCAACCCCGTTACGACGGATAAAGCCGTGTGGGAAAGTGCTTAAGGCGTTTATAGTCAAACTCAATGGAGAAAAAAGACAATGATGTTTAGCTTAAAATTTATTTAGCTAAGAAAGCAATGCTAATGGATGCTTCATGTTTAGCTTTACACAACAATATTAGTTTAATTTGTACGTGTTGCCGCGCAACCCCAGGTTGGTGTGGCTTAGATCGGTCTCTTACCAAACTGAGGTCTGGTGACGGATTAGAGTGTCTTCGTCTAGAGTTCCTAAAAAAAAATATCCACACTCATCATAGATTTTTCGATGCAGGATCCTCCGATGTTTAAATTAGCCAAAGCTTGAAAATAATAGAAAATGAGAAAGATGATGAGGGTGAGGGCACTTTTTCCCTGAGAAAAGGCTTATCTTAAGCCCCTTTCTCTCCTTTTATATAGAACAAGAGAAGTCAATCGTTACTGCAAAGTTTGATAAGAAAATTTGAGAATCTACACCTTAACTATATATCGTGGGCATTTATTATGCACATTAAATGCATGTGCACGATCATGGGTGTCAATTATGCACATCATCTATAAGCATTACGTGCAATAATTCAGCCCACATGCCTTAGTTGAAGGAAATTTATTCCAAGATTTTTTGAGATTTTGTAGGATTGAGCTATCAATCAAACAAATTGGTCGTTAGTGAGATGCTGAGGTGGGGTCTCGGTCAAATCTGAGATCATTCGAATGTATCTGGAATCTTCTATTTTGAGATCGGTCAGTATTCGAGCTCCAGGTCGGTCTACCCCCATGTCAGCATGTAGGCTTGATTGAAGAACTATTTAGTCATTTAGAATCTTCCATGCAAGGGCCCTATAAAAAGGGTCTCTGATATCAATAGAAGCTTTCTTGGTTCTAGCAACTCCTCTGATTCTTCCTTAATAACATAATCCCAATGTTAAGCTTTTTGGCTGTTTGCGTAATGGGCATATAGAAGTAGTGAGACACTTCCTCGTTCAAAGGCTGAGTTGGGCTAGGTGAGAAAATGATTCTCCCCGAACAGTATGATTAGTCATGGACTAATAGGTTATCCATCTCACTACAATAATGTAAAACAAACCTTGTTATGTTTCAGCGATTGCACCCCATTTTGTTTCAAATCTTAGGTATTTTCCAAGTATTTAAACAGATGATTCTGATTAATAGCACTTGTTGTGGTCGTCGATGTTACAGTTAAGAGCTCGTAGCTCGGTACATGAGAAATTGTTCGCTCTGGCCCATGGGCCTTACGGTTTTACCTCTTTAAAAGGCCTCTTATGTGGGAAAGATGATCCCTCCTTATAAGCTAGAGTCCCCCTTGACTTACCACTGATATGGGATTAATAAAGTCCTTCCCTCTACACCACAACAACACTCCTATTATGTTCAAAAGGGTGGAAAAAAATTCGTGAAATCAGATTTCACAACTTATCTCAGTGTGCCCGATGAAACTTGTATCGTTAAGTAGAATACATCTGATTTGGTCTTATAAATTGGTCATCGATGGTTGTAAAGTTTGTACCGCCAAGCAGATTATAGTGGCCCATGTGATATTGAATGAATCAAGCTGTTTATGAAAATCTCAGACTAACCTCACCATTTTGAGGATTCAGACTGAGCTCAGCAAGTGGCTTATACTAGCTTATTTCGTAAGAAACAAGCAGAGGCCTGGCTTAAGTGGCTCAGCTGAACAATTACTTTGTTTAATTGCTTTACAAGCAAAGCTTCAGCGCCACCTTACTAGGACTAAAGCTAGCTGTGATTGTATAAAGCCTGGTCCTTCTTCAAACCTAGCAGTTTATTTGGTTCAGAAGTATTTCAGTTGGTGTTTGGATGACATGTATTAAAGAGTGATAGCATGCAGGTTATCATATCTTTATTCAAAAATTTGACCAATACTTTAATTGATTAAGATCTAGGAAGAGGATATGGAGAATGGAAAGAAACAAACTGACAAATCAATCTCATGATAAACCATCAAAACGTAGATAACAATAATAGTTGATTACTAGATCCCGTTTATGAATAGAAAGTTGATAATGTGTAACAGAGCTATCTAAGCTCTATATGCAAAAACTGCATATCCCATCACTTTATGTTTTTCTTTTCTTTTCTTCTTGGTTTCCCAGGACTTACTTCAAACCCTTGCAATCAGAAGGGTGATTAGTGGCTTGCATAATATTTCCCCTACACAAGCTGAATACAAATTTTGCACTGAAGGGGAAAAAAAAAGCCTACATATGAGAATGTCATTCGATCACAATAGAATCTTCATATCAATCATCATTTGAGTACATGAACAAAAAGATTACTATCAGTTGAACGTTTCCACCTCAACATAGATGAAGATCTTATAAAGGTGCATTGGGTATTCTTGTATATATATCAATGAAGGGGTCATTAGGCCTCTCCATCCTTATTTACAAGTTGGCTAAATTTCACTCTTACAAGTAATCAGTATACGAAGCTAGCCTGAGCAAAGACTGAAGGAAATACCTTCTTCCCTCTGCTCTAGTCTGTTAACTCTGCCTACCAAAATGAAATTGAACTATCCATGTTCTATGTAATCAAATAAGCTAACCAAACAGTAGTTGAGATCAGAAAGAGATTCTTCCCTTATATACCTTCACTTCACAACTCTACAGTGCCTTATGAACTCATTGGAGTGGTTGAGGTGGGCTCTCCACATTTCTCGCAGTGCTGGGTACCCAATCTCAAGCCATGGCTTCCGTGGTCCGCTGAAATGAACAACAGCAGCAGATTCTAAAAGCTCAGGAGCAGGCATTCTTGAACCCAATCCCGACAGATGCCAAGAAGGTTCGATAGGGTGTACATGGCCATTGAAAGCTATTAAGGCTGGAGGGAGTGATCCCATTTGGCACAGTACAAATCCAGACTCACGGTTCTGCATGACCAAAACAACAGCTTGAGTAAAGGCCATTCTTAGCTATAGCAACTTCTTAAGGCAATAAAACATGTTGATGAAGATAAGAACTTGCATGTTGAAGCCAGTGCTGGTAGGCCTGTGTTATATTGGTCCATCGCCATGCTTGAAGATCACAAATGGTCATGCCACTCAACCATGCACATTGATCTCCGTTTGATGCTAACGAAGATATCATAGGATTTGAGAAATTTAGATAGTCACTAAGTTTCTTCTCGATGCAATGTCTGTCGCCCCTTCAACACTCACTTGTGCGCTAACTGCACCAAGGACATTCCCATTGAGATTTAAATCCCACAAAGGGTCAAGTCTCGCTGCACCACGATGTCATCATCAAGAAGGATCACCCTTCCTAGCTTTGGAAACAGCTGGTTATCACAATCACTAACAATCAGTTCTAATGTTGCAATGATTCAAATATCAGAAGTATGTACCGTGTATGAGATTGTTTACCTCTGGGAGATGAATCCTCAGATAATTCAGGACCGAAAATGTGCTTGGTTTCAATGCTTCAAGTCTTCTATATTCTTCATCTGCTCTACTGAAGTATTGATAGGCTGATGAACTCTGATGGATCTCTTCGACTGTCTCCATGACCATATCATTCACATGGTCAGGCCAGTCATACTGATGAAGGCCTTTGACCTCCACAATTGCAGGAGGGACAGGGTTGAGGGCAAACCAAGCATGCATTGCAGCGTAGGTCTTCTTATCAGTAATGATGTGGAACACTATCTTCTCAGGATCAGCAGAACTTGTGACGGTGGAGGAGACAACAACGGCAGCCGCAAGGACATTGTCGGTTATAAGGGCAAAGTGAATGTAGGAGTCATTGGTCAGGCAGGAGGCATATTCAGGTGGTGGAAGCGAAGATCGGGCTATGGCATTCGCTAGATACTCCTCTGTCAGCGTCAGGCTGAGGCACTGCAAGCTCTTTGGGATCCCAATGGAAGCCAAGTGCCCATAGAACAATGCCTGGAGCCTTGCCAATTGGACTTTGTGATCCATCTTCATAAGCTGTTTGGAATATGTAGCTCATTAGATATACAAACTGCTAAATAATAAGAATGAACATAACTAATCAGATCAAGTTTAGAAAGCATTATTGAGGAAACCGGAACCAAGGCATAGTTCAAGTTCAACAACTTTAAGACACAAGATAAGCTTTCTCCTACTTGAATTATTCAGATTGGTTTACAGCACTCAAATTGATATAAAGACCTCAAGATACTGCTTAGGTACACAAAAACTACACACAGTTTCATTGCTGATACTACCGACAGGAAAGAGAAAAGGGTTACATTCTTCTTTCAAGATAATCATTTCCTACAATAGCTGACTCTTGGAAGGCAGGGGAATACATACAGAGAATTTGCCAAAAGTTTAGCACAAAAATGTATGGATAACTAAAACTTAAATAAATTGAAAATTGTAACATTACTGAAGTATCTTATATTAATTTATGTTAAAACAACCATGGAAGAGACAAGAATGATAAACAACAGCAAAACAACCACCACCATCACCAACAGCACATAGCAAAACTGATTTACAGACAATGCATTGATTTATGATGTATAATTGATGAATGAATCATAAATCTGTCATAATTGTATGTTGTTCAGTCACTTTTATTATGCAAGAGTAAATATTTCTATTTTGAAATCTGTCTGCAATTTGTATACTGCTAGACTGGTTCTTAATTGTCTGAAACATGCAAGTGCAGCGAAGACCAATCATCCTCGGACAACCTTTCAATGGATACCACTTTGATTCATATTGGCATAGACGGTGATTACAGTCAGGGCTCTCATGGTTCGAGTTTACAGCAAAATCATTGACGAAGTAGGAGTTTCAAGATTATTTGCACTAGGCCTAAGCCTGAAGTAAATACAATCACTACTAGATAAGCAAAGCCTGTCCATTTGTGCACAAGAAAAAGAAGCCCATAATACAAGCTGGATTTCATCTGGTTCATGTCCGTAGAATGTCACACTACTAGTTCATGGTTTTTATGAAAGTTCTGTCAACGAAGCCCAGAAATGATGTCAAACAAGTTGGACAAAATCATAATATATCACTGAAATAAATTTTTGAACTACTTATTGAGACCAACATAACGTTTACAAAAAAATTAGGACTTCCACAAAACATATATCATTGCATGAGCTCTGATGGACCGGCAACGTAGCCCAAACAAAACCATGATTTAAGTTTTAGCGCAGAGCTCTACTCTATCCCATCAGGCCAGCGAGCCCATTGGGCTATAGACCAATAGAACGAACATCTCCATGTCCCTATCGTCCTACTTGAAATTTCCGCGTAGGCCCCTGGCCACTTTCCCACAACTCAATTGTTACCATGCCATCATCCGTGTCTGAATCCTACAACTGTCCTGGATAAATTATTGCATGACCAGGTCCAAGTGGACCAAGGCAAATCTGGGAGCATATGCACGGTGGATAACGCACAATCAGAAATTAGTGAAATACAAGGGGTAACGTGGCGTGTTATCCACCGTGGGATTTGGTGTTGTCTATTGGACCTGGTCCAAATAAATATCACACACCATCCTGAGATGTGCCAACTAGTTAAACTAACATTGGTTAAGCAATGTCTTTCTCCTAAACGAGAAATTATTGGTAAGAACAAGCATACCATGTGTACCTTACATCATCCAATAACAAACTAACACACCATCCAAAAAAATAAATCTTTTTCATTTAAAATAGTAAAAATATTTTTTTTCATTTAAAAATTTCAAACAAATATGGATAACAATATATCGCTTTATTTTTTGAATGATGTGTTGATTTATTATCGGATGGTATAAGATATACGTGATAGACTTGTTGTAACTAATAATTTCTCATGGAACAAATCTATCACGTGTACTTTATACTATCCAATAACAAATTAACACATCATCTAAAAAATAAATAAATAAAACAATACATTATTATCGATGCTTGTTTGAAATTTTTAAATAGAAAAGACTTATTTTATTATTTTAATAAAAAATATTTTTTGAATGGTGTGCTAGATTGTTGTTGGGTGGTGTAAGGTTGTTCTAACCAATAATTTCATCTCCTAAACATACCATAGGGCACCAATAGTATTACAAATGGCATCCCGCTTCATCCTGACAGGACGGTACAAGGGGCAATTTAACGCACACACCCCTAGGATAAGTCAACCAACCTCCATCCACGTGACATCACAAACAAAGAGACAGGTTAGCTTCATTGGTGGCAAATAATTTGATGGTCCCCGAGTTAAATACCTGGACTACCTGATGGAGCAAATCAAGTAATCGATTCATGCCACAATAATATCACATGACCCAACGGCTGGGGGCTCTGCAGTGTCATCTCGGGCGAATTTAATCAAACTGGCAAACTCGAGTACAGACTACAGTCTACTATGTCAAATAATTTAACTCCTGCACTCATAATTCCCATGCTGCCAGAGATAAGGTCCCCATAGCTTTTGCCCAGAATAAATCCGAGAGAACCAAATCAGGATGCTCTCCATCCGACACACACTGCAACCACGGGTTGTGTTGGATCACAAGACGTGATCCTATTTCCGGAGTTATGATGGTACGTCGGTCCGGTAACGTAGCTGAACCAACGGCACGTGTCATGCGACTGCATCTTCCACGTATAACGGACTTTGTACTAGTTACTTTGTATTTATTTTGCTCAAAAAGGGGCGCTTGGGTGGTGGACCACAGGGAAGGAAAATGGATTGGGACACGCCTGGTGGAACGAGCATGCCAACTCATTTAACCATCTTTCCAGGTTAGTCACTGTTTGGATCTCAAGATTATAGACTACTTATGATGATATCCACTCTATCTTGGAAGATTTGAAATGCTTCATCATCGTGTTGAGACATTTTAAGGCAACTCATATCTATATTATTGCTGCTTGGATAGCTTCTTATGTGGGATTTAGGTGTTCTACTTCTTAAAAGCTTGGATCTTACCTAGAAAAATTGGTCGGTGGAGCCGAAAGGGTCTATTCGTTAAAGGCTTGGATTCAGTGTTCATCAAATATCCAATTAAGAGAATTTGAAGGAAATAACATACCATGGCCTTGGTCTTTAACACGAATGTTTTGATGTCAAGTTGTTGATAGGAAGAGGAAGAGCTCAATTCTGCTGTCAAATCATCCAACGAATCCGGGGCAGCTTCCATCACCTTTTCATCTATGTAACCTCCTCTTGCTGCCCCTTCTACATAAACTCTTCTCAATTCCATCGCAAATTCCTGCTAACAGCAGTAAGTATAGACATCAAATTAAAGCCAAGAATGTAACAAGAACAAATCAAATAATTGAAAGTGAAACACTTTAGTAGTGAAAAAAATAAAAGATAAAAGAAACATGTAATAACGACCTTTCCATAAAAAGTGAGGCAATAATTTTCCACCCACTCGACCAGAAATCTAAAGCTTGGGTACTTCTATTATGTCATCTGATCCTACAATATCTTTAAAAATAATAAACCAGATAAAAATAATAAATTATTCTGGTCGCCACGTGGCAGCAGATAACTTGTCGCCGCTGCTGCAAATTTTACCCCTGTACTCCTCCGCGGCACTCCCTCGACCGTAGAAACCGCCCTCTCTCCTCATTATATCTGATGATGATGACCGTCCCCTCCACCCCCTTCTCTCTCTATTATATTATAAATAAATATTTCGGAATCAAATTATGCCCGGAAAAAGAAACAAAATAAAAACTCCAAACTACCCTCAACCAATAACCACAAGTACCCCACCTCACAAGGGCATTTAAGTCAATCAGACCGCGGTTAAACTATACAACCGTGGTAAAAAAATAATGACAATAGCGAACTCACCCTCGATGCATCGCTTCCTCCCAGAAACGCTGGCCTAAACCTCCAACCCAAGCAACCTGATTCCAATTTAACAACAAAATAAGTTCTCGCACAAACAATTTAATAAAATTAATACCTTACGTGACAACAATAATGAATAAAGATGAGATGCATCACATACTGATGGGGTGGCAAACGGAAGCACCAGCATCAAGGGCGAGAAAAGCTACTCTAATGAAGAGAAAAGGGAGCAACATCCCTGCTATGAGAACGCTGGGCAGAACGGAGCGGTAGGAGAAACGTCGATTGGATCCCTTAAACTTCATAACCTCCCAAGATTCCACGCTCGATATGGTCACCCTCCGCTCCTCCGGCCAGGAATAAAACTGCATTCCTCTCCTTGTTTCGATCTTTTCGTCTCCAATGACCGGTCTACTGCTGATATATACACGAATAGTTTCAAGAAAGGAAAGCAAATCTGGACTTGTCGGAGATGGAGATTTCCGCTTCTTTTTCCTCCCCCACATTGTCTTGTCCAAGGATGGAAAACAATAGCAAAAATAGAAGATTAGATTTTGAGAGAATATGGGAAGAGAGAGAGAGGGGTAAATTAAGTATAAATTCCTGAGGATTGGAAAGTGGAACTAACTGAGGAGAGTGGGAATGGAGAGAGAGAGAGAGAGAGAGAGAGAGAGGAAGGAGAGA
>KE505044.1:427854-441011 GCA_000441515.1 Elaeis oleifera | reverse complement strand
CTTTTCTTTTTTTTCTTTTTTTTTTTTTTTTTACTTATATGTCCCAATCTCTAATTGATTTAACTATTGATGGGTCCTGCTGGAGGATCCTTCTTTTGATTCATGGATTTCTTTGTAAATTATCGGTGAAACTCGTTATATTCGGTCCATCATCAAATTCCAGGTCAAATCGATCTCTTCAATTCAACTTCGAGCGTCGCAGCAACGAGGACTAGCTCTTAATTAGCAAAAGACAGACTTGGGGTTGCCCCCTGGTCAATAACCACAATATGAACTACATTGTCATTAATAACTAGAAAGGTATTGCACCTAACAAGGGTCCTACAGCTGTTTTCAAATAAAATGTTCACCTTCCACAGCAGATGTGGAGCGTAAAGCCATGATTCCTTTGAGGTGACTTCATGCTTGTCAGCTTCATGAAGATGGTCTCTTTGTTGACATCATTGATTGCTTGAAGAATTCGATGTCCCAAATAGGAAGGAAGAGTAGGCGCTGTTAGTGGAGGCCAGCTAGAAGAGATCGACGTGCTGGTGATATGTGTGTTCTTGTGTGAGAGAGAGAGAGAGATCTGCACTATTTACAATACGAAATATTCTTCATGCAGGTTCAACATAAAATACATAATTTTTTTCAATTGAATCATCTAATTATCATTTTTTTAATATATATTTAATATTTAAAATTAATATTTTATTAAAAATTTATATAACAAAATATTTTCATAATTTTTAATATTTTATATATATGACTTCTGTGAATATATATGACTTCCTGTTATATGACTTCCTGTGAACATATATAATTTTTTATAATTTTTTATGAACATATATAATTTTTATGAATATATATGATTTTCTGTCAATATATATGACTTTCTGTGAATATAAATGATTTTTTGTGAACATATATATAATTTTTGTGAACATATATGTGTTCATAAGAAGTCATATATATTCACAGAAAGTCACAGAAAATTATATATATTCATAAGAAGTTATATAAAGTATCAGAAAGTCATAAATGATCTTTTGTGAAAAATATCATAAGTTTAGATAAAGATATTTTCGTCATATAAAATTTTTAAACGAAAACATTAATCTATAGGTATTAATTATGCGTTGGGAAACGGTAGCTACATGGTCCAACCTGAAGAAGCGGTGCACTCCATGTTGAATTTTCTACAACGCAGGTGGTGCACAAAGAATTACTCTTTAGAACACAGGTTTATCTTATCTTTTGAAAATTTGAAATTGAGGGAAGAGGCATTTCAGTCATGAATGGAGTTAATCCAATAACTAGGTTTGCACTCTCATCCCATAAATTAAATGCAATACCCCAAGATCTATTGCGGATGTTAATAGCTTAATCACTGGATAGGACTCTTTTCGGTCTTTCGAGCCATCACTCCTAAACGCAATGGCAGTTCTGCTGCTCAAGATAAGCCATCTCATTTTAGCTTTTGTGAGACTCTTATTCGATTCTTACTCCTTTGGGATATCTCCGTGTGCCAAATAGGGCCTGTTGCTCACCATCAAGATATCCAAATAAGTCTCATGCTTGTACATTGATTCTTTAAATAAATAGTTAAGAAAAGAAAAATCAGAATATTGGAACTTCCATAAGCCCTTCAAGCAGTACGTTGATGAAAGATTTAGGAAACCTAAGATACATTTTGTTACTTGATAGGCAGATTCTAAATAAATTAAAAATTCTTTGTGCACTGCAGAGAGTATAAAAAATTCAATGTGAAGCACACCATCTTGTCCGATTGGTTCATATAGTCATCACTTTTCAATGCGCATTTAATGTCTACAGATCGTTTTTTTGTTTAAAAATTGTATGATGAAAATACTCCTATCCTTTGGTTACGACGCTCCTTCACAAAAATTATGACATCTCTTCTAAAAAATTACGACACTCCTATCCTTTGAAAAAAATTATGACATCCCTTCTTAAAATTATGACATCCCTTTACAAAAATTATGACATCCCGATATTAAATCAAAAATCGAAGGCATGTGTCATAATTTTTTTGAAGGAGTGTCATAATTTTTTGAAGGAATATCATAATTTTTATGAAAGATATTATAATTTTAAAAAGAGTATCATAATTTTTTTCGAAGGACAAGGGTGTCTTAATTTTTTTGAAAAAATGTCATAATTTTGTGAATGGATGTTATAACCAAAAGACAGGGGTATTTTCATCATACAAAATTTTTAAACGAAAAAGACGATCTGCAAGCATTAAATATGCGTTGGAAAATGATGACTATATAGATCAATCGGACAAAACAGTGTGCTCTATGTCGGATTTTTTACACCGTTCGCAATGCACAAAGAAATTTTCAAATAAAATTTCTCCTTATGGGCTGCCTACCCAGCCTTGCCGTCGCATAATAAATAATTCTTTGTGCACTGCGGGCGATGCAGCTCCAGCGCACCATCCGTGATGATTCGCTCATGCACGAGCTTGAGGCACGGCATCCTAAAAAATTTTTTTTTCTTTCAGATCCGTGTGTGAGCAAATCACCACGAGTAGTGCGCGGGAGCTGCACCGCCCGCGATGCACAAGAATTATTCTCGCATAATAAAAAGTTTACATGGGCCATATGGTGTCAGATCCGAGAATTAATTCAGAAAATTTGAGTTGAAAAATAAAGAAAATAATAACAATCATCTTTGAAATGATGCTTTTTTATATATTTTATTTTTGAGTAAAATCAATTTAATTATTTCTCTCATCCTTTAATTTAACATACAATGTATATACAATTGATTTAGGATTGTTGATGCACCTAACTGATCTCTGACCATGTGGCAGTATCAGAAAGGATTTGCATTAAATCAATCTGCAAGTACAACATCATCTAGATCAGATCGGATGAATACCGACCTAACATGATATTCAACTGACCTATGTACATCTACATTCAGTTGGCATCAGACTTTTACAGACTTCTCATAAGCAATAATAAAATTTCTGAAGCATACTATTCTCTACAAATGTCAGTTCATAATTTTTCTACAGCTGGTCAATCTGTTATAACTAATTGCTAACAAACTAAGATGATTATCCAAAACCGCCAAACCAATAAGATCCTTCAAATCAAATGATTATCAATGACCTAACAAACTCTTCTATATAAAAAAATGAAGAGGACTATCTGTAGATAAGTTGGAACTGAATTTTGAAAGTAAAAACTCTATCGAAACTCCACTTCTCGAGTTCCTTCACTAAAAAAAACTTAAACTCTCACTTTTTTCACTCTACTCAATTCTTTCCGCTCTCTACTTTTTTTTTTCACTAACTGTTCTCAAATCTCTAACTGATTTAACCATAAATAGATCCTGAACCGAAGGGTCATTCTTTTGATTCATGGACTTCTTTGCAGATTATCGGTGAAACTCACACTATTCGGTCCATCACCAAATTCCAGCTCGAATCGATTTCTTCAACTCAACTTGGAGCGTCGCAGCAGCAAGGACTAGCTCTTAATTAGTAAAACACAGACTTGGAGGCTGCCCCTCTGGTCAATAAACACAATATGAACTACATTTCCATTAATAACTAGAAGGTATTGCACCTAACAGGGGTCCTACAGCTGTTTCAAATAAAGTGTTTATTTCCACAGCAGATGTCAAGCGTAAAGTCATGGATCCTTTGAGGTGATTTCATGCTTGTCAGCTTCGTGAAGATGGTCTCTTTGTTGACATCATTGATTGCTTGAAGAATTCGAAATCCCAGAAAGGAAGAAGAGTAGGCGCTGTTAGTGGAGGCCAGCTAAAAGAGATTGACGTGCTGGTGATATGTGCGTGTTCGTGTGTGACACACACAGAGACAGAGAGAGAGAGAGAGATCTTCACCATTTAGAACACGAGACATTCTTTGCATCCAACGGTTTAGAAAATCCATTGCGGAGTACACCGCTTTCTTCAGTTGGATCATATAATCATTTCTTCTAATATATATTTAATTTTATAATTAATATTTTATTAAAATTTATATAATAAAATATTTTTATAATTTTTAATATTTGTATGGCTTCCTGTCATATGACTTCTTATGAATATAACTTCATGTGAATATATATATGACTTCCTGTCATATGACTTCGTATAAATATATATGTTCACAAAAAATCACAGAAAATTATGTATATTCACAAAAATTATATATATGTTCATAGAAAATCATAGGAAGTCATATATATTCACAGAGAGTCACTCACAGGAAGTCATATAAGATATTAGAAAGTCATAAAAATTTTTTATGAAGAGATGTTATAATTTTGGACAGAGATATTTTTATTATACAAAATTTTTAAACGAAATATCAACCTACAGTTATTAAATGTACGTCGAAAAATGATGGCTATGTGGTCCAATCGGAAGAAGCGGTGCACTTCACGTCGAATTTTCTACACTGCAGATGGTGCACAAAAAATTACTCTTTAGAACACAGATTTATCTTATCTTTTGAAAATTTGAAACTGGGGGAAGAGGCATTTCAGTCACGAATGGAGTTAATCCAATAATTAGGTTTGCACTCTCATCCCATAATTAAATGCAAAACCTCAAGATCTATTGTGGATGTTAATAGCTTAATCACTGGATAGGACTCTTTTCAGTCTTTCGAGCCATCACTCCTGAATGCAATGTCAGTTCTGCTGCTCAAGATAAGCCATCTCATTTTAGCTTTTGTGAGACTCATGTCGATTCTTAATCATTTGGGATATCTCCGGTTCTATCAGTAAAATGTTTCGCTCTTCAGCTTTCCTATTTGGACTTAAAAAGTACCATCTTCTGCTCAAATTCCCTTCGTTAACCTCAAAATCTAACCAACAACTTTGGTTTCTAAGAATTTCCAAGTTGATTGGATAAATGAGCGCAGTGAACTTACGTAATTGTCCAATTATAGTCTAAATAATCCCAAACACAATGTGACACAACTACAAATATTCATGATTCAGATAATTATAATGATCATATCACATTCATCAAAATTATATAAAACTTCATCCTTGAGCTCAAGCGTCTGGGCCAATTGCTGACCAACTTGCTGTACATCTTTAAGATTGAATCCGCTGTTGACTTTAAGGGTATGCAACAAGTAAACCAAATGACTCAGATGTTACCTCCAAAGCTATTCTAGACTTCAAAAAGGTTTCTGAAATTCATTTTTTATGTTAACGGTGACTAACGGACAAGAATACACAGGCATTGAAGGTTTGAATAAAACGGCAATTTCTACAAGTTCTCTTAAAAATCTATTTAAAAGGTAGATGGGAGGAAATAGATTAAACCTTTTCATCTGAGATGGAAACCACAGTTCAGTTTTTGAAAAAATTGTAATTCTTAAACTCTTAAAACTCCAAGAATTGTACCATGGTTCTTTGTGGGGCATGCTCAAAGAGCAAATAGTTATCACTGACTTATTGAGAATAATTTAACCTTCCATCGAAGAACAGAGAATAATTATCAATGACCAATTAGAACTGACCAGAAGTGGCCCATTACAATGACCCTTCTGTTTCAAGACAACACTCAAAATATGCTTGTTAAAGCAAATCCCGACAACAAAATCTGGACGACAATATTAAAGTTTCAATGAAATATATTACCCAACTTGGAATCACATGGTTTTACCTATCTATGCCGAACTATCAGCATCCATCAAGTAATTAGGCATAGTGCAATAAAACAGTATCAAGCAAACGAAAACTATTCCAGTTTAGTCCAATCAACAACTACACCAATGGTGTTTTTGCTTCAGACTAGCAGACAAATACGTATGAGGTGAGTCCCAGAAATCATATTTTCCGTAGAATTCTCCCACATCATGGACTAGCTAAAAGACTGTCTGACCAGCAGAGCCCTTCACATAACATCAGTAAGTTGCAGCTCAAAAAATACCCAAAATTTTGGTATAAAACATTAATCTCAAATGAAAGTTGGACATTTGAATTTAGCGAATTGTTGGATATTTGGAGCAATATAACAATGATTCTCTATAGCCACCAGATGATTCCCTATAGCTATGATATATATCACAAAATGATGGTGATGTATGCTACCCTCACCATCCACCTTGCTGTTTGGCATGACACAAACACCATAAATATTGCAATACTTAGTTGACTATTCCAAGTGAAATCCTTTTTAGAGTGTGATTTCAAAATGAACAATCCGTCAATCTCGTTTTAATCAGTCGAACAGGATTGTTCTTTTGCAGGCCACATAAGTATTATCTACTATAAAATTCACCTTCAGTTTAACTGAATAGTTTGCTCCAAAGCAACAACTATTTTTGTTACCACAAAGTGTGAGAGATCAAAGTAACTGACCAGAACAACTCCTGCTAAACATTCTAAGATGATTCAGCCACCAAAATAATCAACAGTTGTCACTCCAGTTTGCAAACTTGTCATTACTGTGGCAATGTTAGATACCACGTTTAAGCTTGAAACCATCAAGTTTGCATGCATCAGGATAGCTTCCCATAGTCACCGTAATTGAATATAAAAAAGCAGCAGACAGCATGATGTGAAATGGGTTTGTGGATCCCCATCAACTTGTAAGTCAAGTCAATGAACAGTTGTAACCATGCAAATAATTGTCGATACTACAGTGAACAGTTGTAACCATGCAAATAATTGTCGATACTACGGTGCAGCCCTACTGCATTCATTCACTGACACTCCAAAGCTGGAAAACCATCATACTTGTGGTGCTCTGTAGTTCTGTATTTCTAGTTAACAGGGCAGTCTCACAGCATCCTACCGAAAAAAAAAAAAAACAGAAAAGCAGTCTCACTTACCTAGTTAGGCTTTAATTTGGCATGTTCAACTTGGACTTCCCTTACAATATTGCAGCGTGAATGCATATTACTTCCCAAGTTATCCAATTCAACCTTCAAAAATTTGTGGTGGAACATGCATCGATGAAGGGGCAAATTGATCTTCTAAATAACTGGATTGAAATGTAAACCAAAAAAAAAACTGGATGGAAAACCTTCCAGTTCTTCAAAATTACTGATGACAAGCAATCTATTAATTTGAAATAATGATCCAATAAACCTATTCCAAATCGTTGTTAAATCTGCATATGTCAAAATATGTGGCGAAAAATCAATGATCTGGCACAATGAGGAAGAAGCAAATCTGTAATTTTTTTTAAAAAAAAGAAATAATTCTTAAACAAATCAACAGTCCTGGGCCCGTCTGCAGAAGTGGCAACCAAACGAACATTCCTCTATTTTCTCTTCTTTCTATTTGTTAAGAGATAAGGAAGTTTCTATGCCTGTAATGCATAAAGGTTGTGTTTGGAGGTTTCTAGTTTCCAACCATGATCTTATCCTTTCCTAGATTAAAATTCATTGAATTTTGAAAGTTCAAATATTTTAGGACTTGTTCATTTGATAAATACAGAAGGCACAAAAATGGAAAATTTGACATGAGAAAGAAAGAAAATGAAAATTCTGGAATTCTTTTTTCAAAGCAGAATTCCCTGTTCCATTATTCCAGGGATTTAATTTTGTTCCATAACTAATTATCCAGTCCTAAGAATCCTAAATTTGTATTTAAAGTAATGCAAACTTATGAAGTCTGACTCATTGTAGGACATCAAAATGCACCCTCAATCATCACTAAACCAACCATTAGTGGCATATGACATGAAATTTACAAACTTTAGTACAATGTAACATCAGCTAGGAATGGTCATTAATAAGAATATATAAACAATGCATGAGCTACTTCAACATAGCATTTGGACGGACAATTTTGCCAACACATTAAATGTTAAACCTCAGAAACAACAACATATTAAGAGAAGCAAAAAAATAACAATAATTAGCACTACAAGGTACTCATGATTAATCGAAACTTGAATTAACCATCCCTTAAAATTCACTATCCGCAAACATAAACTACACTTTCTTATTCTATGGTAAATCTAGTCCAAAAAATTTTCAACAAGGGCTTTTTTTTTCATGAAGTATAAGTAAACACAAAGTAAAATAAACAAATAAAATGAACGATTTGGAAATGTTTTACAAAATATAATATTCTTTAGTCATCTCACCCTAAAATCCCTCCTAGGTATCTTCAAGCTATTTCTCAATACATCAGACTTGGCATGTCACCCATTAAGTAGAACGTCCTATTGACACAAGATGACCTCCATTCAACACCATCACTCACTATACGGACAATATTAGTAAATTATAATACCCAACCAACCCTACAATATCATACTTAATCTACCTATCCATATTTTGAACCTACTTTTTCCATGCAAGAAGGTACTCTAAAGGATAGATGCATTCCATCAAGCAACATATAACAGACTGTACATGCAACAGAAGAATCTTTGCAAAATCCATGATTTTTGAATCTTAAAACAATAAGAGGATTTATTAGTGGAATGTAAGTCTTAAACAATAACAGGCTTCACCAGTAGAATCTAATATAATACATAACAGCTAAATTGGACCACAATCCAAATTTAGATGACAGAGTATTCATCTCATCATAAGCAAGCCATAAATAGGAACCGAAAGTGAAACAAGATTTTGCTACAACCTAGAAGAACTTATGTTGATAATCATGCTAGCATATAGTGGCTGAAGCTGCTAATCAGTGGATGAAGATTAAGGTCCTATTTGATGATAACGAAATCTAGAGTAACTGGGAGCTTCAGCTGGCATCTCAATCAGCAAGGACCTTCCTGTTGGGTTCAAAACATACTTAATAAGAGACTCCTTGATGGATAGCAACTCTGGAAACTCACTCTTCAATTTTGAAGCATCCATCTCATTGTTGCTTCGAGGTGCAACAATGACTTTGGCCTGTTCTTCCAGAGTAAAGTTGGCCCATGTAAAGCTAGGGTCGATATACTTTTGTACATCTCCAGAATCTCATTATGGCTCACAACACCAGGATTAGTGAAGTTCCATATGCCCCTGCAATTCTTTGGCCATCTCAACTGATATGGGTAGAAGCTCATCTAAGATTGTCATGCTGTTTGGAATGTTGACCACTTTATTGTAACGAGTTATCTTTGTAATGAAGTTGCGAGGATTGCTGAGGTCAGAAGATATTGGCATTCTGACTCTAAGAGTACAGACATTTTCATATTCCTTCAAAAGCTCTTCAACCTGCATTTTGCATCAACATAATAAACATATTAGCTTTAAGTTCAAGAGCTTTCATAACAGAGTGGGTACAAAGACACTTTCACTAACAGAAAGCAAGAAGTTACCATCGCCTTAGTCTTCGAGTAGAAAGAGCCGGTGAAGTTTGGTTTATCTTCCTCCTTGAATCCAATACCTGACCCTTCAGGGTGTCCAGCATCATACTCGAATATACACCCAGTAGCATAATTCATCAATAACAAGCCGTGCTCCCTGCAAACATCTGCTAGGGTCAAAGTGCCCACAACATTGGTGCGAATTGTCTCCGTCTTGTGAGATTCACACCAGTCAACATTTGGTCTGCCTGTCACACCAGCAGCATTGAAACATGAGTTGGCTTTACATTCTGAATATCCAGAATGAGCTGAGAGCGCTCTTCCAAACGCCCTCTTCCATACTCAAATGGTATCCCTTGCTTCTCGCAGATCTTTCCTAGAAGGCCTCCAAGCCATCCAGTCCTACCATAGATCAAGAATTTCAAAGAATGCTTCCGAGGAGAGCCACTAATACCCTTTGAGACAGGAACAACCATCCTGCTCTGATTATTGGTGAACTGAGAAACCATGCCCTTCACCTCTTCAGACCCATCAATACATCTTTCAATCCCGGGCATCATCAGCATCCTTGGATGAGGCACAAGAGCACCAGACACATCTCCCCACCAATCAGGGTTGCTTGTGTACCACTCCATTGTCTTCTTCAGCCCTTCTTCCCAAGTGGTCCTCTCTGACCAACCCAAGTTCTTCAGTTTCTCATCATCCAAAAAGTACCTCTGGTCATTGAAGGGCCTGTTCTCTACAAACTTGATAACCATATCCGGGTCCAAAGAGAAAAGTTTACAGATATCCTTTGCTACATCAATCACTCTCCTCTCTTTCTTAGTCCCGATATTATAAACATGCCCAACCTCCCCTTTGTGAAGAATAACTTCAAAAGCCTCAGCAACATCCTCACAATATAGATAGCTTCTAACGTTAGAACCATCACCATGAATTGGAAGTGGCAGCCCTCTCATAGCCAAAAGGATTAATTTTGGAATGAGCTTCTCTGGAAATTGATTTGGCCCATAGACATTGTTTCCTCGGGTAGTTATCACTGGCAGACCATATGACCTTCCATAAGCCATAACAAGCATCTCAGCTCCAGCTTTTGTCGCTGAATATGGGTTGGTTGGAAGGAGCTGAGATGCCTCATGATTTCCAACCACAGCATCCTCATCAGTCTCTCCATAAACCTCATCAGTACTAACATGGATAAACCTCCTGATCTGACCAGTGACCTTGCAAGCCTCAAGGAGAACGTGGGTGCCATATATATTGTTCTTGGTGAACTCAAATGAGTTGCCAAAGGAATTGTCGACATGGGTCTGGGCGGCAAAGTGCATGATGGTATCAATGGACTCAGTAATGAGGAGGTAGTTGACAAGGTCGGCACTGCCAATGTCGCCCTTGACAAACTTGAAATTGGGAGAGGAGCGGGATGGATTAAGGTTTTTCAGGTTTGAGCAGTAGTCAAGCTTGTCGAGAACCACAATCTTGTATTCAGGGTAGTTTCGGATGAGGCGGTTGGCGACATGCGATGCAATGAAGCCACCTGCCCCAGTGATGAGGATGTTCTTGGGCTTATATGTTGCCATCTGTCCTCTTTCCTTTCCTATATCAATGCTGCAAAACAAAGGAAACAGGAAAAAGAAAAAAACGAAACTGAAATTGTTTGTTTTGCAAGTGGATCAGCAATATCAAGAGGCATTATTACATTTGCAGCCAAAAAAAGGCAAAACACCTTTGATGATAAGGCAGGATGAAATAATTAGATCTCTAAGAATAAGCCAGCAAACCCAGGATTCTTTTTACAGGAATTTAACAGTTATTGAAACAGTTATTGAAGAGTATCTTCCGATGGATCTTAGAATGCTTTAGTTAGTGAGGAATTTTTTCGTCTTTTATCTCAATATAGATCTAAGAATATTGAAGTCAATGAGGAAACTTGAGTCCAGATCAACCATAAATTGGTCTTTTCGTAATTTCTCCAGTAAGAGCAAGTACCTATTTTATTAGAAATCCGGAATATGTAAAAAATGATGACCCCACTGATTAGATTCACCAACCACAAATAATTAATCGAGAAATCGTAGATAAAACTCCCAGAGCATAGCATCTGAGCATGAAAGCAGCATGGAAACAACATTGCCACACATTCTTTGAAATAGTAAATAAATAGAATGCAATGTGATCGGATCCGATTCCTTCATTCCTTTTTGGGACTAAGATTTGGTTCTTCCCATTCATACAAGTCATCAGATCTGACGGAATTCAAGCCAAAGATCGCATCTCCTCAAACAAAAAGAAACCTTTCAAAGAAAATATAGCAAGAAACCTCACAAAAAGAGATCGAACGCTACCAAACCTTTGTTTCCTCCTCCCCTCGCCGGATCTAAAGGAGAGGGAGGCGAAAATCCAAGAAATCAGGTTAAAATTACGGTTGTCGACCGAATTTTCAAGAAGATCTAAAAGCACAAAGATTCCATAGCAATAGAAGAATCACGGCGACATCAGATCTAGTTTGAAAATTAATTTGCTAAATAAGCACAAGAAACCTAAAAATGGAGCATAAATCCGAGAGAAGAGAGCACTTACGGGTGAGAGAAGAGATCGCCGGAGAAGACGGGTAGGATTTCTCCGAGGACAGGGGGCCAATAAATGATGGGAACCCGAGGCGAGAGGGAGTAGCCGGGGAATCGAGTCCGGAGAGAGTGCGAATTGGATCCTTTCCGCTCTCTTTCTTGGGGGTTGAAGGGAGGAAGAGGAGAGAGGGGAAGGAATTTAAAGAGTAGGCTCGGCGACGCGGTGCAAGAAATTTCCACACGTGTATGTACGGCCACACGGGATACTCTCAACGGTCTTGGGTCTTTCCTCGCTTAGGTTTTTTCCTTTTTTGTTCCTTCTTAATCAGCTATATTTTGTAATTTTATAATTTATTAAAATAATTTATATATATTAGTCTTTTTTAGTTCAATTCTAGAATGACTTTTTTACGTTTATGGACTACCTTTCTTGTCCAAAGTTACCATGATGGGATAAAAGAAGGTTGTGACTATAATTTGGGCCGTAAAACAATTTTTGCCTATTTAGAAAAATATTTTAATATTTTATAAACAAGGAAGATCTATTATAAACTCAGTTAAGGAAAAAAAAAGAAGGAAGACCAGTAGATTAACTTCCTTTCCTTAATTAGTCCCAGACTTGTGAGTAGAAATACCTTCTATTTTGGTGGCGAAATTGGAGGAAGTCCTTGTTTGTGGCTCGTGTTTAGGGATAATAATGAGCGCGGCCAAGAGTTGGATTTTGTTTTTCCTCTTTTCTGGGGCCGATATAAATTTGACACCGTGCCGTTTTATTGGTTAATAACGCTGGATTCTGTTCGGCACTGTTCTCTGGTCTGGTAGAGTTTTCCAGGTGAGCTTACCTCCGGCATGTCTCCGCTAAAAGCCGTAGGGTTGGCCTTATCTAATATCCGGAAATCATGGTTTAGTCAGAGGGGATATGACCGCATGTAAGGACACGCCCACCGATGGCAGGATGCTGCACTCGTTTTGAGACCAGGCACGTGGAGGAGAATATTCCCTTATAAGCTATGTTGGCTTTAAGCACTTTGATTTGTAGCCTAATTAATCAATAAAGATGGACTAACAACAGCTAAACTGACTGGTTGGAAGGTGCCAAGACACCAAAAGTTAGCAGCTTGGAACGATGGACTACTCAAGTTTCAATTTACAACACACACACACACACAAAAGGTTTCAATTCTCGCTTGGTAGATCAAAGGTTTATCTTTTTCACGGAAAGCTAATTAGTTGCAAAACTATTATGAAGCATTTTGGCTGTGATTTGGAGATTAAATTATTTGATTTGATGTGACAATTGTGAGGTTGTGCTCTGGATGTTACCTAAATTGCTTGAATTAT
>KE505044.1:339669-366352 GCA_000441515.1 Elaeis oleifera | reverse complement strand
GATATCGCGATATGATCTACAAACAGAATTGTTGGAAGAAAATTTATAAAATTATGTGGATTTATTGAAATGCGTTCGAGGTAAGTAATGTTTCATTTTTTCTAGATTTATCGATAAATTATAATATATTTTTCTGATATAATTTGTGAAACGATGTATGAATTGGATGAATGATATTTTATTATAAAAATATCTTATTTGAAATGTTATGATGAAGCATGATTGAATATATTAATTTTATGATGCATTATATGGATTGATTTCGATACTACACGATTATATATTTTCTTATCGAAATTAGAATATGAAATATGATTTATGAAGAATTCTGATATAAGAACAATATGAATTGACAATCTGACTATGTAAAGGACCCCGTCAATGGGGGCATATACGTTGGCAATGGATTTGTCCTGAAAGTTTATGTCGCCAGCGAGACCAGCGACATGTCGCCAGAGAGACCAGCGACAAATCACCAGCGAGACCAACGGTTCTGAAGAACTTTGTTGCCAGATGATTCGCAGCTCACCGCAAGAAGATACACAGTATTATGATCCTGCTACAGAAAAAATATGGTCATAGCTCATGGTTGATGAAAAGAACGTAAGAATGAAAGAAATTGAAATCTTGAAAGAAACTTAAATTTTTGAAAAAGAAATAAATTTAGCATGAATTATATTGCATAATTGAAATTGATTTCGAATTGATAAACATTATATGCTTATTTTCTATAAATGATTATTTACTTTAATGCCTGATAAAATCTATTGAAAGTGATTATTGCTTACTGAGCTGTCTAGCTTATTACCTCCTATTTTATTATTTTTACAGATGTTAAGGGATTAAGATGATATAAGATGTGAATGGAAGAGTGATTAGAAGCAGGATCTCCATACTTTTATTTTAGGTTGAAAGCCTTATTGAATTTGATGTAAGGCCTATGGAACTTTGTTGACTTTATTGAGATATTAAAGTTAAATTTGGATTGTTATATTTTTTTATTTAAATTATTGACTAATTGTTCCGCTGTGAAGTATTGATATCGTGATAAGATGCCTTGCATGCTTATGGGAAGAGTTTTCTATGAATATGCGGCGGTTGCCATGACCCTCGATTCACAATCTCGGATCGAGGGCGTGACACTTTTTATTGAAATAACTCATTAAGAGAGTGTTTAGTTGGGGAGAGTTGAGATCTAGAATCAGAATGGGAATGATTGACTTCCATTCCCACCATTTGATTGGAAGGAGTCCTATTCTCCGAGCAGAATGGGAATGGTTCAATTTACCTAAAACTCAATTTCTATTCTCCTTTGAGGATTCAAATTTTATTTTATTTCGATTTCGATCATAAATCAAATATTTCGGAGGATTTGACTATTTCGATTTTCATTTCTATTTCGATTTTCATTTCGATTCCGACTCTGCTTGTGAACTAAACATCTCCTAAGATTAATTAGCCAACGGAAACAAACTGTTGTTCCTTAAAAATATTCACTCATGTCCAAATCGAAGGACATCCGGCTTTTAATGTTTCACAATACTATCGGTGAGGGGAGAAAACTCAATAAAGGAAAACATAAGCCATGGTTCTGTTTCAATAGATCTTCCTGGAGCAACCAACTACTTCTCATAAACCAAGTCACGTTCATCAAATTTGACGCCTCTATAAAAATCAAATCAACTCAACCGCACATTTTCCTTCTCTGGCTGTTCTGATCTTCCCAGTCTGCAACCATAATCAAATATGATGTAATTGTACAAATTACAGAAGAAGTAAAGACTTCTTTTCCTGGCTTATAAGCTTTACAGTGACGTGTTCTGGATTCCTGATATATTATTTCAACATCTATTAAAAAAAAGAAAGGTTATTTATTGTGCGGGATTGCAAATGAGAGGTTGCATTGTTTTGAAAGAAGTCTCCATACTGGAGAATTTAACAATGCTGCAAAGAATAAATGCACACAAAGTCACAGACAACTCATGTCTAAGGAGTAGATGCAGACGCCATATTAGGTCTGACTTACCTTCAACCGGATAGAAAAAAATCTCGTGTCTTTAGCGTTGTTTCATTTTTTATCACTGGCGACCAATTGACCCGCACATCCCCATTAATTACTGAAAGAAGAAGAAAGGCTGCATTGATCCCACTATTGATGGGCAGATAGAACTACAAAGACAGGCAGAGATATGATATTCAATTCCCTGATGAGCTAAACATCAACAGTTCATTGAGAGAAGTGTTGGTACAAGCACTAAGCATATTATATGCAGAATGATACAATGAACTTGAACAATTCATTTCAAGGAAATTAAACAAAATACACATATTACTCCACAAGATCTGTAGCAGCACCATTCGAGTCCTAAGCAAGAAAGGAAATATCTAGGACTTGTAAAGATGACGCAAGATCTTGGAGTAAACTCGTCATTGTAAACATGGTCGAGGTTGCGGTCTTTCAAGAAATGTGTTCCTCAAAACTCTGGCAGTTTCACTCTTTTGCGAGAGTATACTGCATTAGAGGATTTTATTCGTTGACATGCAGCATGCATCAATAGATGCAACATCAATTTGATCCGTGAGTAGTATCTCAGATGATCGATAGGATTAGATAGCGCTGTCAATAGTTGTCATATGGTAAAACTGCATAATTAAAGGTCTTTATTGCATGAAATACAAGAAAGAACAAGTCTTCAAGCAGTAGTGAGAAAGCTAAAATTAATTCCACAGAGAGGCTGGTTACTACAGGCACATAGTATATGTTTCTTTAAAAAAAAGAAGAAGAAGAAGAAGAAGAAAAATTTCTAACATTGTTGTGGTGGTTTCTAGAGAAAAATGGTTAGAACGTTAAAAGTTTTTGAAGGACAGGTACCACCTTCAGTGGTCACTGAAGTTTTGTACTTGAAATTTGCATGATTTTGACTGCTTCAGGAAAACCAGGCTTGAGCAGTCCATTGCTTTTGTTTTTTTTTTTTTCTTTTGGGGGGGTGTTGGTGGGGAGGGAGGAGGAGAAGGGTGATGTTGTAGGATAAGGCTATTACTTTGTATTCGCTGGTAGTGGTAAGACTGCTGATTTCCATGACTTCTGGGTTTCAGCAAGGGATGGCCTTACCTGGTACCGTTACAACCATTCTAGTAGCATTTTCCTGGAAGATTCACTCAGCAGCTCCATGCCATGTGATTTACAGATGATGCAAATGAAACAAACATTTAAAAATAAACTTCTTTAGAATAATAATAATGATAATAAAAAAGCCTAAGGCCGATCATTATCATTATCATCCGAGCTTATTCCATTAAATAATCCACAATGAAGCAAAATCTAAGTGAAGGAGATTAGGAGACTCCATGCAAGGTAACAGAATGTAAGCAGAATCACCATGACAGATGTTAATTCTTATGTTATATACATAATTAACACATAATTCTCGGCTAAGCCAAGTTGTTAGTTGTTACCACACCAGTTGCACCGGCTACTTATGCTTTTATAGGATAAATTAATTTTTTATCACCCAAAATAATCAATAAATATATTTAAAAATAAAATATCTATAAATAAGAGGAGGCCTCAAGGCAAGCACATGGCTTGTTGACGCAACCGATGTTAGCTCTCCTTGTTCGATATGGTTAACAGGTATAATTATAGAAGACCTCGTAATTTTGGTCCCGGGCGAAATGACAACGAGTAACGCACACTCAACGAGCCTAGTTGTTTGGGCCCGCGTTGCACCGGCCCGATTAGCACCTCCCCGCCTGTACTCCGTGTCCAGCTCGGCCACTCCATCGGATTCAGTCACCAACTTCTTCCGTTAAAAAACAACACTTGATCCGCACCCAAATTTCCGTGCATGGCCGGACAGGCTTCAACTGGCCCATCACGTCCTCCTCTCTCGATCAATAAATGCTCCAACCCTAAGCACAAACCCAAGCATTTACCACGATGAACCCAGACAACGCAAACGGCCGGGAATCCAGCAAGGTGACTGCTATAAATACTCGCTTTGTGGCTCAAACTTTTGGTCATCAAGGCTTGGGAGCTGAGTTCAGGTACTCGCACCGTGAGGGGATAGAGAGAAGATGGCTTGGTTGAGGGGAGTTCTGTTTGGGCTTCAGTTTCTGGTGCTTTTCTGGGCTCTGTTCCTTCTCCTGCCGAGTGTGCTTACGGGGGAAATTACCACCACCCTCGCCGTCACCATCCCCACCACCAAAGACCCTAAAGCCGACGCACAACGTCTCAGTTGAAGGTGACGTCTACTGTCGGTGCAAGCTCCCGGGTTATGTTAAGCCCAAGGATGCTTCGCCTCTTCCCGGTTTGTTCCACCACCTTCTCGTAGCAAGAGCTCTATATATAATATATTAGTACACATTGGCCAGCCTAGGCCGGAAATTGTACATGCTACCGAATCCCATGCATTTGTCCTAACATACAACATTAACTCTCTCTCACAAAAGCACAATATCCAGTGGTATAGTAACTGAATATCATATGCATCTTCAGCTTTTCCCAAGCCTTGCACATATATAAGAGGTCAATGTATAAAAGTGTGAAGTAATCATTCATAACGCATTCTAAGGTAGTCGAACAGATTTCCTCAGCGTGTTCTCGGAGAAAATTTATTTAGAAAGATGCCAGTCCCATAAGGAAAGGCATTTGAGGTTAGAACGTAGACCTCGCATTTGGAACAAGGTGCAGCCAGAGTACCAACTGCCAGTCTACTGAGCTAGTGTGTTCCTCCTACTTCTGCTGGGTTATTGCATGTTTACACCCTCTAAATGGACCCATGAGGCCACAATATATATTCTTTTTGCTAATCTTAGACAACCTTCATCTCTTCGTTATTGCAGGTGTACTAGTTAGCTTCAAACATGGCAGGCGATCTTGGAGCGGGAAGACAGATGCCAGAGGACACTTCTTGGTCAATGCTAAATTCCTTCGGAAGAAAAGGACGTGAACACATCTGTGGCCAAGTACGGCAAGGTGTACGTGGTGTCGACCCCATTGCCGGCGTGCACCGTGCCGGAATTTCTTCGACCCAAAGGGAAGGGAGCTTCTGTATTCTATGAAAGGGACATAGTGGCTGGGTACGACCATGTGGCACTCTTCTCTGCAGGCGTCTTGGACCTCGGCCCGGCCAACTCTAAGATGTGTCACACTTGAGGGGCCGTTTGCCGGAGCTTCTGGGACAAATGGAATGCATGGTGCAAGAGTGTTTAGCATATATATATATATATATATATATATATTGCTTTAATTCCTGTTGATGTATGTCGTGGTTGTGGTAGCAAGTGTCCTGGTTGGGACAATAAAGGGCGCCTTAACTGGCTCTTGTGGGAGCCAAAGGTTGGAGGTCATAACTTTCTGTTTAGTTTTTGCCCCATGTTGTTGGTGTTGAGAAATAAAGGGCGCCTTAACTGGTGGTGGTAAACAAAGCTCTGATTTCATTACTTTCTGTTAGTTTTTGCTGCACGTTGTTGGTGTTGGGATTAGATTTCCATAAATTTCGTGGTTAACTTCTTGGTAATTTGGAGCTTCTTAATCGCACCATTGCTGCATCCAGGAGAATAAATTAAGGAAGAAAGTTTGGGAAACTCTGTAAACAACGTGAATGGATATAATATAACCATTCACTTGTCGAATGACAACCATATCCCATCATGTTAGCGGTACAAATATGTGAGGAACACATATCATCTACATACGGCAGAAAAGGTTTGGAAATCAAGTTTGTAACACCTTCCCATCTAGATTCCATTAAAAAAATAAAAAATAAAGGAGGTTCAAGCCTTCTTCACTTGTTGATAGCCCAATAAAAGAAGAAAATATTATAAAAAGGTGACAATCCATTCTCCGTAGAAGAAAGAAAATAGAGTAAAATAAGTCATACAGACTATTTATAAAGGGAATTCAATTGATTCCTTTCTCTTCTCTACTAAATTCGAATTCAACTAGGAAATTTGGGATCACAAATCTCGTCTCAATTATTTATTGTTCCCCCTATCTTGAATCATACTGATTCGCTCCATCTCAGTTGGCTGTCTTCTCTTTTTTAATCAGAGCCATCCATCCCATCTCCGTCAACTCTCTCCTTCGCCATCTTCTCTCCAGTATAATTCACGGATTCACAGATAATGAAACAGTAGATTTCTGTACTCGTCTCATTTAACCCGATCTGGCGTACGTTGTAATGTTCCAAGAACAAACTTGAATTATTTTTTGTTGCAATTTATTAATTGTTCAGACGTCCACCACGTCTGCGTGGACACCGTCCGCGTCCTCTTCCGCCAGACGCTCGACTCCTTGCGTCGACCCCGACGTCCTCGCCCTCAGCTCCCTCCTCGAGGACTACGCGAGCTTGCTCCGCCTGAGCGCGAGGGAGCTGTGGGCGGAGATGAGAGGAAAAGGAATGGCGCCGAGCAGGAGGGCGGCGAATTCGATGGTGTGCGCGTTTGAGATCGGGGAGGGCGGGCGTTGGACGGGATCACGTGCCGGACGCTGCTGGAGGAGAATTGCTGGCAGGAGAGGGTTGGCGACGCGGTGGGGCTGTCGAGGGAGATATAAGACACGAAGTTGGTGGACGGGATGCGGCACGGAGAGCTGCTGCATGGCATTCAGGATGAGTTTGGTGATTGCAGCCATGATATAGATGGTGGTAACAGCTTGGGATGTGCGAAGGGATACATTCTATCGCTTTGGGCGCGGTAGAGTCTCAGGAGAACAAGGCAGATGCATTCTTTGAGGCATTTCTACATACAGGGCATTTGGAGCCAGTCGAGCTCATGGCTGCATCACGGGCACGCTGAGAGAAATGTTGTGTGCGTGATTCAGTCAGTTTTTTCTCTGATAAGAATGGAATTAAGTCGGTGATTGCAATTGTGAACATAAGCATGGCAATCTTTCCATGTGACTGAGGGGAAACAATGTATTGTGGATACAGTATCTAGTGAAACCCAAGGATGAAAGAACCTGATGTCCCGGTGCTAAGGTTGTAATTTTTTTTTCAAAAAAAAAAAATCTTAATTTTGTGTTTGGAAACATTTGTAAATACTTAGAAGAATTTAACACATTTTTTGTTAAATAGCATAACACTATGATTACAATAGCCACAAGACTACTAGTTGAAGGCTGGAATGCATGCATTCCGATGAGCTTGATCCTCTAATATTGCAAATGCACATATAGACCTTAAAGTGCACAAGAAAATATGAAAGCTTATTTAGCAAAAAAATTCAATAATTTAACACATAAAATAAACTTCAAAAATGTAAGCGAACTCAGACCCTATATCAGAATCCTGTCTCCCGCGATTGATCAGCTGCAATAAAAATAATAACAAAACCTACAACATGTTCCGGCTTCCTGTTTCCTCTCAAACAAACAAAAGCCATCACCCTGCCTTCAGCTGTTCGATGGAAGCCATTCAAGAGTCTGTCCTGCAAACATGGGTACTATTTCACCAGATGCGTATGTATAGGATTCTGGCACTCTCCATGCACTCTGTCGCAATACAATCTTTGATGTGTTTCTTGGAAGACCATAGAAATCTGGGCCGTTGAAGCTTGTAAATGCCTCCAGTTTGTCAAGTGCACCAGCCTAATAAAAATAACACCAAAAAAATGTTCGTCAAACAGATTTTGTAAGATTAACTTTGCAAGACAAAAATGTCTAAGATTAACTATTCAACTTTTCATGTATCTATGCACTAAAAAGAACGAGAGACTGCACAGTAATTATCTTCATTATCTTAGATACTACGCATATAAGGATGAGAAAATAACAAAAGTTGTAAAGAATTCAAACAAGGTAGCCGAAGAGGAGACTTGTTTAAAAATGGCTTCGTAAGGAATTAGAAGGCCATAATGTTGAACTCTGCTGGATTACCTGAGTGTTCTAAACATGAATCATCAGTGAAACAATAACTCACAAAGCTAAGACCAGAAACATGGCAAGGCTTCTTATGTCTAGTTCTCTGTAATAGCATTTTGACCATGCTTGAGACATATGCCGCCAAATGAAAATGGATTTCAGAGTTTCATCAAACAAAAGTTTTGATACCTCATCAAATACTTTTGCGTAAAGTGACAGTGCAACAGGAGCATTGTATATGCCCGCACATCCACAGGGACATTCTTTCTTCGTCTCTCGTGGGGAGCACTGTCAGTCCCAAGAAATATCGTCTGCTTCCACTTGTAACAGCTGATACTATAGCTTGTCCTACAAAAACAATTTATAATATGTAAGCATTGAAATTATTACAATTATTGCAAAAGGTAGGAAAGATAAGTTAATTCCTTGAAATTGCCAGATAAATATAATAACATAAATGGGTTCATTATCACATTTCTTCATTGCAAAAGTTCGATAATGTTCACATTAGCAGTAATCACACACATATAGAGGAAACCAAGATAAATAATGTCGAATTTCAGACTCCTATAACTATTAAAGAAATCTTCCATCAAAAACAAAATAACTCTTAAAAAATCTATTTATTTTAGTGACATTTATTCATAATGTAACCTGAATTTATATCATCACAGACAGAAAAGGAAAAAAAGAAAACACAAATTGTTGTACCATGGGATTCACATGACAGCAACAGCATTTTTAAGTTTTTCATACAATTTGAGAAAAACATATTTGTGATTATATTTTTTTATATGTTTTATGTCCCCTGCACAGGGGCGTTTGCATTTTGGAGATTAAAAGAAATTTTGGTAATCATCATTGTATTAGATCATAGCACTAAGTTCTTTAAGTCCTTGCCACATTAGAAACAAGAGACTCAGGATTAGCAAAGGGAATGATTGAACATACTATGAGTCTCTCTTTTCAATACTGGAAGGCAGTAATTGTGAGGCTGCAGTCCACCTTGAACAAAGAATTTCTATTGAGAAGAAGATGCTGTGGCGTCACAGTTGCAGCAACTTGGCCTAAAAAATTACCGTGTGTTAGTAAGAAACTGAGCCCTCAAAAGAACAAGGAAAATGAAAAACAAATTTTGTAACAAAAGATACCTTCACTGCATGATTCAACGAACCTGACTGCATCCATAGTGGTGATATGTTCCATTACAACTTTGAGTCTTGGAAGCTTCTGGACCAGTGGTGCTAAAATTGTTTCAATAAACACCCTTTCTCTGTCAAATGTGTCAACGTTTGGATCTGTAACTTCCCCGTGAACCTGTAAAACAAGTTCACAAAGATAAAGCAGTTTCATTAGTACATTGCAGCTGGTAACCAGGTAGCTGATCAGAATAAAGAGACTGTGAAGTGCAGTAAGGGCTCTAAAGATAACAAACATAAAAATGTCCACTTGGAAACTGGATAAATGAAACCTTTATGGCAGAGCTGCATCAAATCCAACAAACACTTCTGGTAGGTAAAAATGTATATGAGATGACAAAAGCAGGAATCAGTTCTCAGGTACAATAATAATTCCAAGGACATTAATGATGAAGGAAAAGGATCGGTCCTTCAACTTCTGCACACTCTAATAGTTCAAGATGCAGGTTGTTCAAAAATAAGGTTGATCTGACACTGATAATAGAACCAGAAGTGTCATTAGTACGTATCAACCAGAAGTTTTGTTTGTAAACTCTCAGAACAAATTTGATGATTTTTTGAAAGTTCAGTTCTACTGTACATGGCTTAGAACAGCAAATGCAACCTTGCTCTATTTCACAAATCAAAATGAAGGCATATCTCTAAATTTAGCACTAAAAGTTCATCAACTCTCGGTGACATCTCAATTTAGTACAAGTTAGTCCCTCCTAAATAGTGCAGTACTCTTAAACATGTTGCAAAATCACTCATAGATAAATTGTACCAAATTCAGATGGATCGAAGATTTCCAAGAATTTTGCTGCAAATGGTCAAAACAATAACAGAAACAGGGGAATTCAAAATTCCAGCTTCCATCCAAACAACAAAAAAAAACATCCAATAAATGATCTTACATGTATATGACGAGATTTAAGAAAGTCTTTGGCAAGATATTGAAATATAAGTATCATGTTTACAAGTGCAACTTATCCAAGCATCACCTTCCATATTATATTTCTTCTGGTTTTCAACTCAAATTGAAATAGATCCAACCATATTGATGGTCCTCAATCGCAGGACAAAATGATGATTCATGTGTGTATTTTATATGTTAAGTATTATGGGCTTGAATTAAATGGCTTTGTTTGAAAAGGGGCAGTGTCAAACAGCTCTAGACAATATTGGATCACATATACTGCAATAGAGCAGGGTATAGCAGTTTCGTTTCCCCAATTTTTCTATACAATTTGAGAACCCATTTTATTTGGATCCAAAACATTTTGTTCCCGGTATTAATAAAAGCACGCTTTGGAACCACATTTACAATAACCTTGTTTTCAAATCCACATTTTATCTTACTGTTTTTAACATGCATTAAATTATTTCGTGCGACCCCCAGAAATGGTGTCTGTATGTATGGATGTTACCTACCAGCAAAGGCATGCTTTGCTCTACCATCTCCTCAAGGACAGCTAAACATTTCCCAAAACATCTGTAACCCCATCTTGTGAATTGGTTGTTGCTCCAGCAGGGTACAGTTTTACAGCAAAAACCACTCCACTCCTTCCTGAAAATTAACATCAACATTGTCGAAAAGATGATACAAAACTAACATAGCAAGAAATTGTAATGAAATGGAAAGCAAAAAACCAAACTGAACCATCCTCGTTGGATAACGTTAGGATGAACTGTGGGAAAAGAATTAAGTTGTCCTAAAATTAAAGAAAAGACTCGAACTAATTACAAAATTTATCATACGTCACCATCACAAGCCAGGTTACTGATCAGATTTTTAAGATGCTAATTCTTAATGAGGCAGAATCCCAAAGATGCTTCCAAAGATTAAATATGCTGCTCCATACCCTAGGTACGCAAAAGATCATCGACACATATTTGTAGCAGCATCAAGTTCATGCAAAGGAAAAGCAATATTATCCACAGAACTCTCATGATGATATAAATGTTGTTCGGTCTAGTTCATTTTTCTTCTAGGGTTTTCGAAACAAATACAGAAATCATACAAAAAGGGTGTTGTTAATTCGACTCACGGGCAAGCTTGACCTCCTCCGGGCTCGTGTTATCAGTCAGGTAGAGAGTCATCAACGGATCGAAGCCATTGTTTGGGGCAACGCCTTCAGTATAGACTCCCGGTAAGCCACAGCGGCGGCCGTGGTAGTAATGGGAGGCTTCAAATTGGGCATCACAATTGCCCTTCCAAAATGGCTCGCACTGCACTCAACACAAACTAGTTGTTTAGGCGAAGAATAAGCATTATAGCTCCAGATACCATTAATAAAATCAAGAAGGAAGAGAAAATAGAAAGCCGAACCTATGAGGCACGACGGCTTGTAGGAGGTCGCCATCGCGAAGATGGAGGTGCCAATCGTCGGGCCTCGTCAGAGTAAGCTCCATCTTCACTCCCTTTGATGTCAGTGGAATGGGTTTCCACGAAGCCACGCGGAGGGAAGGAGCTTCGGTTGGCGGGAGACGATGAAGGAGGATCCCGGTAGGCCTGTGAGAAATTGGATCGAACAGTAAGCGGGCATCGGCGGGCGATCGAGCTGCGGAGAAGAAGGGATGGGAAGATCGGAGAAGAGAAGCTAGGGTCGGCGTCCAGATGGGCGGAATCCACTTGGGTTTTGGGACGGAGGAATTAGGACCAGGTTAGAACGGGCCAAATGCCTGCCAAAGGTGCGACTCGGCTTGGGCTCAACTTTAACCTAATCACACCAATTAGCTTATTGGGTAAAGTTGGGTTAGCAATTTGAGAATTAGCACAATAGGTATTGGTATCAGATTCTGATTTGCTCTCATGTTTTCTTAAGTAGAGGATAAATTATTTGCATATTGATTATTTGGACCAAATTTTTCTTCGACATAATAGTGGTTAATTCAATAGCTACAACTACGATGAAAATGGGTCAAATTCTAGTAGGATTAATGAAAAAAAAAATCTAGTTTGGGTTTCCTTGCTAGAATTGATTAGGTCATTGATTATTGGATATTTAATCCCATAGCTTTATAATACTTTTTTGAACTAATACTTTTATCTTTTTAATATGCCTAACTCTAAGCATAGAGTATATTATGTAACAACCTAAAAAATATCTCTAGTATTACAATATTTCTTTTTCTTTTCTTTGTTTGAATTAGGTCCCATGGTCTATATACACCCTTATCATGTTTTGTTTAATATCTAGCCTCCAAAATTGTTTCTCATATGATCTTTTTGTGTATATATGCTTTTTTATAAAAATAAATATGTAATTGTTTTATTATCACAACCTTCCATATTCATCACTCTAAGGTAATCAAGAGAGAAAGAAGTTGATGAGATTAACGTGGGGAATATCGAATATCCTTCAAATAATTTTGATCGATGAAACTATAGTCATTCATCAAATACTTTCTTGTCTTATATAATATACATGTATCATGTATGCTGTACATTGATTTTTATTGTTACCGAATTTTCAGATCGAGTTGAGGATGATCGGACCAAAGTGGGATTGAGATCGGTATGATAGTTGCTGCTCTTTCAATGATTGTTGAATATGAAATGAAGTCTTTTATTAGAGTTTCTTCGACAGAGGATCTTCCGACACTCAAATCAGTCGGTATGCAAAGAATGATGGAAGAGTAAGAGCAAAAAGATGGGTCTTGAAAGATTGACCGAAGCATTTCCTACCTTTCTCTATTTATAGAAGGAGGTTGATAGTTATTTTCACGATGAGAGGTGTGTACGATAATTATGCAGTAACGAATAGTTAGTAGTTTAAATGGACCTGTTGCGGCCAATCTCCTCGTCGTCTGGTCGCCGGGAACGAGCACCTGGAAGAGAAGTCCACACTAACCGAAGATGGCTCTGGCGGGGACTCTCCGATGGTCAAATCAGAGAGGAGACTAGGCAACAGTGGAAAAGAATCAGGGGACTCAGTGATGGAGAGAGGGAGAGAGAGCTCGAGAGAGCTTCAGAGAGTTAGAGTGCCTTCCGAGACCTCTCCAGCCTTATCCCAAGTTGTTGCCTTACTCCGTTTTATAGTAGAAAGCGGTATGGTCCCGCCACCGATGATGTAGACAATCGGAGAGTTGTCAAGTCGCCGGAGGTTGTCAAATCGTCGATGGGCTGTCAAGTCATTGGAATTAATCCATGTCCTTGTTAAGACAGCGCCCCACGTCCTTGGCAGATCAACGCCCCCTGACGGTCGTACACCGTGTTCTTGACAGGTCAGCAGCCTACGCCGGTCGTACGGTGTTTGGAAGGGCTGGCCAACTATACGTCGGGATTTGACTGTCGAGTGGTGACTCGGGAGCACAGTCGGCCGATCGGTGGCTTGTAGAAGTCGGACGTCGGCTGTCCCATCCGACAGAAAGTCGGTGATATAGGCTCGGCCTTTCGGCAGGTTGGAGGCAGTATCGGCCTATTCGGCCGGCGCACTCTAGGTCGGATATCGTCGGTAGTTATTGTCGGAGTCGTCCGTCCGTCGGATGGGCAGAGTCAGTCGTTGGTCGGACCGTTCCGAAGATGAGTCAGCGTCGGGGGTCAATCGGTGAGTCGGCGTCGGGGTCAGTCAGTATATCCCAATAGGACCATAATGGTTAACCATATACCCCGATGATTATAAGCCTTTTAATCATGTAATAATAGCGAAACCACCATGGACATTCTCAAATCGAAGTGATCGTGCCTTCGGATCGTCTATATCCAAGGTGATAAAGTTCCATATCAGATCGAGGTGAGTCGAAACATCCTCTATATCAGTTTCAATGATGCTGGATATCTGTGCATGTCATATCATCCATGTGGGCAAGACAAAAATAAGAATGGTTTTGATGTCCGCGAGAAGTAAACTTCTTATGTTTGGCATGTGTATCGGGTGGAGGACAGAAAAGGTCAATAAAAACCTATAGAGCTGTTTGTTTCAGATGAATTAAACTTCGCCTTACCTCTTTCCACGATGTTTCTATCCATGTGGATATCTTTTCCCTATGATTTTTTTTTCATGTTCCAGATTGCATTTTTTTTGCTTTCCTGATTTGGGGCTATGGGCCTTGGAGTCATAAACTCTATGCTACTGGACTCAAGTGGATTTGGCATCATAAAATTATGAAAATCCACGGATAAACTTCCAAACGACCAAAAAAAAAAAAAACTTTGATCTTATCAAAAAATGTTGGACTTGAATTCAGGCACAACTCAGTTCTTGGATCCAATCTAAAGTTAAGTCTAGTCAAGTCCTCACCCTGGCAACATCATCGTGTCCAACGTGACCAGCTTCATTACATTTGATTACAATTCGCTCAAATTTTCTTTTACACTAGTCGCAAGACATTAGATGCATCTTTTTTAATAAATTAGTAATATTATATCATGTATATATATATAGTTCAACAAGAATTAGAAAATAAAATATACAAAAAAATAAATCAAAGGATCATTTGCATAATCCTACAATATAGTCCAAATATAGTTGGCCATATAAGCCACATTCCAATACGCACTACCATAGCTATTTGCCATATCAAATAAAATCAATATACACATAATTTTCCGACAATCACAAACAAGAGGTACATCAAATCTTTGCTAGCAACCTAAAGAGGGTTTTGTAAATCTTTCAAATATCTTGGAAGAAATCATTTTATCATCATCATCATCATTGTTGTTGTTCTAATATTGGGTATCTCATCTGACCCTAGTGGAACTACAACCTAAAGAATCTGGGCACAAAATATTCCGAAGCTGGCTAAGAATAAAAGACAAATTCTTTTGTGATATGCTAATAGAATGACTAGCTATATAAAAAGTCATCCAATCCACAACATCATTCACTTCTCTGAATATACGAGTTATCTTAAAATCTACCATCTCCTCCACCAAACCCAATGGCCAATACCCATCAAAAGTAGATAGATATCGATCGAATTATGCTGCCTCTCCACCTAGTCCACTGTTATATTAGAATATCCCTCTAAAACTATATGGTTAGCTTGAAGGACCATGATAGTGTATCTGATGTCCTTCCATATCGCTCTTAACTTAATGGTAGGATTAGAAGTGTCGTAAATATAGAAACCTTCTATCGCTAGCACACAAGTCTCTAATCATAAACACCGCACCATCATAATTATGCCATCAAAGTTGATCCTCAAGTAATTGGAGGGTGGGAGCTCCCAAGTAACAAAATATCGGAGGAAGTATATGATCTGCAGAATGAAAGTTTATTTTTTTCTCTTAAAGAGTTGTGCGGTTAGTAGAAAGTAGAGAAGAAAGTATGGGCAATGAAAATAAAAAAAATTTCTCTTGTTTGGTTATTGTTTCTAAGGATAAATTTGAAGAAGATATTTTCATGTGAATAAATTTTTCATATTTTACGAAAAAGAGAACTCACGTAAGATATGAATTTTTGATTTTTTATAAATAAAATTAATTTTTAAATTAATTTAATTATTAAAAATTATGTTAAATAATATTTTTCTGTCATAACGTCTCAAACCCTCCTCTAATATGATCTACAGTAAAAAATATTCTTAACCATCATAATATTTATTAAAATAATGACAATATATAAGATTGGATAAAATTTTTTATATTAAAATATAATAAATATTTATATATTTTTTAAAAAAATTAGATATTCAACCGCATATAAATCAATCTGAAATATATTATTTTATATAATATGTAGGCGTTATTTAAAAAAAATAATATCTTCGTACGTCAGTCTCTCAAAAATAATATTTTTAAGAGAAACAAACTTTTTGCGCCAATCAAGCGACTTTCAACAGTCGTAAAATTGAAGCTGTCTATTTCACCTATCACATTTGACTGACTCCAAATAATTGTATAAAATGAAAATCTACACCGCCCACTCAGTCTCACGCGAACTTTGACGCAAGCAATCCATTTCCACTTCGGCACCACCATGCTGACAAACCACGAGCGTTCGCTACCCGAACCCCCCCCCAAAAAAAAGAAAAACCACGAGCGTGACAGCGAAAGCGAGGCGCCGAGCGTGCGCGCACCAGTGCCAAATCCGCGGCAGCGTAGGTGACGGTGACGCACCACATTCTCTCCCCCCGTCGCGGTCGTGCCCGCCGTCTCCCTTCCCTTCCCTTCCAAACCAAACCAAAAGTAAACCCAAACCAAACCGGACAAAAAAAAACAACAAAAAAACCGGGCCCGTCCACCGCCCCATATCCCGCACTAGAAGAAGCCATATATGATAACATTAACTATCTCCGACTCCCTCGTTCATCACGGAAACACTCCCTTGGTGTCCATTTTTCTAGCACTACTCACGTGTTTGATTCGAGAATGACAAGAGATGAGATATAAATAATTATAGCTGCTAGAATAATTTATAGTACAAGTTATTCTTATTTTATTTGACTATAAATTTTATATACATTTGGTCAAAATGGTTTCGTTCATTAAACAATAAAAAAGAAAATTGGGTCTGACGATGATTTTATGTCATGAATATTTTATGATAAAGAAAGCGAGATTTGAAAAACAACTTTATGTCAAGAAAATCTTACAATACTTTAAAATAAATAAATATTTCCTGTTTAAGCAAATCAAAACAGCAGCTTTTGACCTGCACACCATGCATGGGGAACAGGGCGGCTTGAAAGCTAGTCGTATTTATTGTGTATTTATTTGTTACATAATTTAATACATGATGATAAATACGTATCTCAAAGTTTGACATTTATGGTTCTAAAATGGAACTAAATTTTGTTATCTTATATCAAATAATTATATATTTTTAAAATATTTGAGTCTGTTCTGAATTCGCAGACCAAATGCCGGAGAGAGAGGTGTCTTAAAAAATTAAATAAATAAAAGGAAGGTGTTCTAATCAACTCGCTGCAATTACTGTTATAAATAATATTAAAATAACCCCCCCCCCCAGCTGGACCGTATTTTATACGGTCTAATTATGCCTCCGATGGAGTAGAAGAGGGACAAATCCGTACCATCCTTCCCACCCTTCCAATCCTAGAAAAGATATCGTCCTTCTTCCCCATTTCGCAGCGTCATTCCCGGGGCCAGGACCAAAGCCTGGGAGGAGCAAGAGGCGGCGCTGCTTTAATCTCTCTCTCACCGTTCCTTTCTTCTTCCTTTTAATCCAGGTATCGCTTCATTCTCTCCCTCTTCTTTCATGAGATAAAATTCCGGTTTTTTTTTCGTATGGCGAGGAACCCGTGCCGGACGCTAAAAGGGTTCCTGTGTGGTGTTTTTCCTACTTTTCTAGAAAGGAATATGTGATTCCGATTTCGATGTTAATAAGGTGAACGGGGAACAGTGATGGTTTCATCGACCGTTCGTTGAATGGACCAGTGTTGCTCTTTTATCTATTAATTGGTTTTTTTTTTTTTGATATTGTTTTCAGGATTTATGGAGTATTCTAATCGGATTGGGGAGGCCAACTGGAGCTCGGAAGGATTCGATGAGGATGACGGTAGGGTTCAAGAAGCCTTGCTGCCGGTTTTTCGTGATGGATTTGGAGGGATACTGGGATTCATACTCTGGTCGTCGAGGTACCTTTCGTTAAGATTCTGTTTAGATTGAAAAATCTTGGTGTCGGAGTTTTGATGGTTCGTTGGTGGTATTGTTGAGTGAAATTGGTGATAATGGAGGACGAGTGCAGTTCTTGGGTGAGGAGGCCAAAGTTTTCGCAGAGTGTTTATCACCGGTGGAATTCTTCGAGGTCGCCTTCGATCCGTGATTGTGATTTGGAATTGAAGCCGAAGAGCTTGAATCTAGGTTCGAAGAATAAATGTTCAAGTTTGGAATTGAAGGCGAAGAGCTCGAGTCTCGATTCATCTAGCCAGGCAATTCCATCGTCGGCTCGACTCGATTCTGAGCGGGGACTCAAGCCAAAGGCGTCAATTTTGGAGTCTTCCGATGTGTCTTCGGTTCCATTCTCTTTCCAACCTAACAATGATCCGGTTATAAAAGCTAATAGCTTGAATTCAGGTCCTTCTGTGCAGTCTAAGCCATCTCAGGTACAATCGGATTGCAGCTTGGGCCAAACCAAGAATACAAGTTTGGTGGCTCCGAGTTTGCCTTCAGTTCCGTTATCTCTCCAACCAGATGGTAATCCCTCGAAGCTGCAGCCAGAGGGCTTAGGTATAGACTCTTCTGATTTCTCTTTCTATCCTGACAGAGATTCTGGCCTGAATCCAAAGAGCTCAGAATCTGGAAATGTTTCTATATCTTATGGGAGGGCTATAACGGATTATGGGCCTTCTAAAACTAGCTTGTTACTGATGGTAGCAAACAGAATTCTAAATCCAAGCAGAGGTCACTATCTCCTCTTCGGACTACGATCCTTTCCGATGTCTTTAAAGAAGCTAAGTTGATTGGAAAGAGATTCTCCAGCCCACCACCTAGCAGGAAAAATTCTAATAAGACCCATGAGAGTGGTAGGTTTGCTTCGCTGTCACCTCCAAAAATGAGTTATTTTCAGCATTTGTCTTCAAGTAGAGCCTCTGAGAACTTGAAGACTAGTTTGAGCTCTAATGGTTCAGGTTCAAACATGGTTTCAATCTCTTCTGGGATGGTTAAATTAGATCCGGATTCTCATAATTCTAGCACGATTACTAATGGTAGAAAGCGGAACAAACCGAAGCAGAGGTCAAAATCTCCTATTCCCACTACTGTCCTTTCTGATGTCTTCAAAGAAGCTAGATACATTGGAAAGAGATTTTCCACCCCACCTCCTAGCCGGAAGAAAGCTGATAAGATTAACGAGCATCATGAGTTCACTTCCCATCACCTCCAAATCTGAGTCCTCTTCAACATTTGTCTTCAGTTAAAGCCTCTGAGAAGTTGAAGAGCAGGAATGATTCTTCTTGGGCAAGATATTTTGATTATGGAGGAGGGAGAGTCGCTGCCTTGGAGACCACAGAGAAATGGACGGTTGATCTCTCCAAACTGTACCTTGGGCTTCGGTTCGCCTCTGGAGCTCATAGCAGGTTATACCATGGTATTTATAAGGATCAGCCTGTTGCTGTGAAAATTATCAGGCAACCTGATGATAACGAAAATGGAGTGATGGCTGCACGACTGGAAAAGCAGTTCGCTAGGGAAGTCACATTTCTGTCTCATCTCCATCACCCAAACGTGATCAAGGTACTTGTTGTATCATCTTCTGTTTTCTGACATTTTATTGTGGCTTCTGATAACTTGAATAATTTTTGCATCAGCATGTTGAGATGATAAATGCAATATGACTTTGTTCACTTGTGCCTTGCTGTAGTTGTCCACTGAGTTCAGTGATCTTCATCCAGTCCTGAACTTCAAATGAAATGTAAACTGGTGAATCCTTAACAATTGATTGGACCTAGCCTGGATAAAAGATGTAAACTAGCAAAGTGGATGCCCACCAGCCTAAGCTCTGCTGGGAGAGGTTGAGGGTTCAAACACCGGTGGTGGTGTCTCCACCATATTTTCTTTAAAAGATAAAAGTGGAGTTGGCCTCCAGATTAACTTCTTGAGCCTTGAGAGAGATTTCAGTGTATGATTCTTTATATTATATCTTTGATGGTTATATACATGAAATTTAGATTGGTTTATGTGCATGAAAAGTATTTATCTTTATGCGGTTTTACCTGTACACTTCAAAATCTAGTTTTTTTTTTAAAGATCTCATATCTGGTTCTTATGAACACTTGGACATTTGACACCGGTGTCACATTTCTAGGCGACATTGTCTTTATGTGCTCATAATTACTCAGATAAATATGCCCACAAGTTGCATTGTCGCAAACTTAGCTCTCTTTTATTCAAGACAGCTGATTGAGAGCATCTTATCTACTATAAAGTTTTAGGCTGAAAATTGAGCAATTTTCAATGTGGAGTGAAAAGAGAATCTGATTGGAAGATTCTTCTTATTCTTTCCCTATGGTGGAAAAGGGTTATAATGTGTAAAGAGAGAGAAAAGAAGGATGAGGTTCAAAGCACTATATAGTGGTAAAGAAGGAGATGATCATCTTGTGGTTGAAGATGGCTCCTTTGATAAGAATCCTGTGGAAGATGGAGGGTGAGATCTTGGAATTTGGTTTGGCAGGTAGCGGATATCATAGACTAATTTCTTTGGATGATTTTCAATTCTTTAATGTATGAGGTGCTATTATTTTTATGTATGCCTCCACAAAGTCTAAGCTCTAAAAGTAACTAGAACCTTTGAAGGAGTGGGGCTCTTGACCTGATTAATATCCATACTTTGTAATGTTATATGCTATGTAGATTTAATTTTTTTTTATGCTTAAAAAAAACCTTACACAACTATGAACTTTCTTGGTTATGCTTATATAGCTGAATTAAGGAATTATCAAAGTTCTCTTTTGTATTCTTTCAGGCAAAGTAATTATCATGTTTAACATGATTGAGTTATCGTCAATTGGGAAAATGTATTTATTTAACTATTGGAAGAAGAAGTATAGAACTGCCTCTTAGTGCTGGTAAATTTAGAGCCCAAATGCCAAGTCCTCTAATGTTCATATGGCCCTACATCTCTACCCCAATCAATGCTGAAAACAGATCGAAAATGGAATGGATACTTGTTTCGCTGATATTCTTATAGATAGAACATTATTCATGCTATGTTTATTATTTCAAAATGAGTATGTAAGCCTCCCTCCCCATTTTTTAATTACTTTTCTAAAACAAACAAATGATTATACATAAAATGACAAAGATATAATTACATCCACTCAATCACCTAACTCTTTTAGTGAATCAACACAATTCTACTATGTTACATACTTTTGCTTAAAAAACTGATGGTGAAGAATGCATCCACCAAATTAAAGATACCACTATGTGGAAAGAAAATCAAAAGAAATATGTTGATGTGTGTCACTTATTTCTCTTTAAAGTTCATAAGAGTTATATGACTAAATAGGATTGCAAATGGAATCGATTATTCATGTAGGGATTAAATATGTGTATTTGGATTTATTTCTGTTTTACTATGATGGATATAAATATGAATACAGATGCTTAGATGGATGCTGATACAGAAACCAATTGAATGGATATTTATCTGATCCATTTTCATCCCTAACCAGAATCCAATAGCTCCAAGTCCACTTCAGATATTAGATCCTTCTGATTGATAGAATTGATTGATCGTGTCTGGAGTGTGACCACTTGGGGTATATATAGGGATTGGGATCGCAAAGTCCTCCTTGTCAAGGATTATGCTTCCCTACATGATAAACACAGTCTAAATGGACTCAACCACTAGAATCATGCACTCACTCATAGTTTATTCATAGGCTCTTGATAATTATAATGCAAGGTAAATAAAATTACCATCTAAATAATTTCAAGACAATTTGATAAGGCCAGCTAACATTTATGTTTGCCAATTAGTTGTTCTACAAGTATTTATAAGAATACAAAAGATGATTGCCCTTCAAGTTGGAATAATTACTTTACAAATTACAATAGTTTGAAACTTTGAACCCTACTATGCATACCAACCTTTTACCTTGCTATAGGGTTTAATTGGCAAAAGTACATTATTATGATTAAACAAAGATTAAAGACATAAAAATTGCTTTGTTTATTAATATTATAGTAATAAAATTTTAAAGTGTTACCAGATATTGTTGTTTCGCATATTCAGTCATAAAAACCTCAGGATTTTCTCAGCACAAGACAGAGAAGACATGAAGTTGAGAATAGATTTTGAGCCCCACCAAACGAGATACCTTCTCAAGGGAGAAATTTAAAAGTCTAATCTTGAAAACAACAAGACAAATTCTTTAAGAAATCAATGCCAGGATAAAGCCTATCACCATTTATCTAGTCTTAGTTCACATTAGTCTCTTTCTTTCTCGTTCTAATAACTTTCCAACTCCTCCCTGTTTTTCATCCTTAAACTATAAAAAGTAGCTTAATTTCCAAATCTTTAATTCTAAAATAGCCCTGATTGGATCTCTCTTTTAAAGGGCTTAAAAGGTGCAAGACTCCTATAGAAGAAGGGACTCCAAAAGCTTCTAAGAAAGATGTCTTAGTGTATCTTGACTCTAAGAACTTTCAAGGAGGAAGAGTAATACTTCTCAACCAGGAGACTAAGGTGAGATATGATGCATTGAAACATTATAAATTAGTAAGCTTTAGAATTTAGATTTTAGTTAAATTATTCCAAATTTAAAATCTTTAGCAGTGCAATATAATTAGTATAATTAAATATCAGTAATGTATTGGCAAAAAGGCAAGAGGACAAACACTTCCCACTTTTCAAAATATAAAATTATATTCTTCCCTTTAAAACCTGGCTCAACACCAATCTCTTTCCTTATGAGACTTTTAGTTTCTATATAAGGACTGTGGGAAAGATAAACACAAGTTATCAAGGGCGGAGCCATATGGGCACTTTTGTGCTTTTTCTTTTGGTGGGGGGCTGGGGGGTGGGAGGGGTTGGTGGTGGTGGTTCTAGCTTCTTCTAAAAGCGCATGTTTGACTATTTCTTCTTATAGAAGCACTTTTCACTATCAAACACTATTGTTTAAGAAACTGCATTTTAGAAAGTGACTTTAAAAGCACTTTTTAAGCAATACCCTACATGAGTCTGAAAATTTCTCTAATGTGGCACACAATTGATCCCCTAAATCTGAAAGTTCCTTCAATGTGGCCCCCAAAAGTTTTGAAGTAGTATATCTTCAAATAACTTGTATTGTTGGAATTCCATTGTGTAGGGTCTTTTAACAGAACACTCTTCCACACCTTTAATCTTGGAATTTTTAGATCCTACAATCATTGATATTTCTCATTCCAAGGCATCTTATTCTTTGGACTCTAAATAGCTGCTATTCTCCAGAGATTTTTATTGTTTTCTGTGTCCTATTCTAAACAATATAAAAATTAGAAAATAGTGACTATAGACCAGCAGGTCTTTTTCCATCCATGACAGTCCCTTAGCAGGAGTTTATCTTGTAGGACTCTTATTGTTATCTTTTATTATTTTTTTCCTTGATTTCTGTCTTTTCAACCTGAATATCTTGAAGGGATTATTATAATCTTAGTTCATGATTGTTGATTGAGATTATCTCCCTTGCTCATGGCTCTGACCAAACCTAACTCTCTTACAATTTACCTTGAGAATACCTTCAAGTTCTTTCATATGGGCTTTGCTTAGAAAATTGGGCGCCACTGATTTCATGGACTATTATTTGGAGGTGGGGCGGGGGTGCTGGTGGGTGGAGGGGGGAAGGGTTAAGGAGGGTATGTTAGATTGTAGGTAAGTTTGAAATTATAATATTCGGTTGGGAGCAAAGGTACTTAAGGAAAGGAAGACTTAACCGCATTACCTTGACGATGAGCAATAGTTGATGTATAAGGAAAATGAAATTGGTGATCAACTTTGATGGTAAACCGGTGGTAAGGCTAATATACATAGTGATTCTCTTGAATTTTACGTGGGAAGAGAGAATACTTGGGGATGTAATTGTAGCCCCTGCTAATGTATCATAATCCTGGTTCCAAGACAAGGTATTAAGTCATGCATTGTTCCTTTTCCAGTTGAGCTAGCACATCTTGCATATTGTACCACACGACCGCATTCAGCAATCACTTCTATCAAGAGTCTAATCAAAACAGCTTAAGATATTTAACTAGCTTGCCAGGACATGCCTTTTTTTTCTCTAGTTCTCATATTCACTACTTATAGTTGCCCTTTTACTAAACAGTAGACATGTAAACACTAAAACATAATTTGTGACCTCAACATGATAAAATGTAGCATTCTAAGTTGCACTAGAAACATGTGCTGGTGGCTAACATATATGTTCGAATGACATTCTTTTAAAGAAATCTAACTCATAAACTAACTTAGATGACACTATATTGGACTCAAAAAGCAAAAATGAAGATAAAGTGCTTATAAGGATATCGAGAATGTCTGGAAGAGGAATACTATCAACTAAGAACTTAAAGTTTAATTGTATATATATGCAGTTTGATCACACCTTTTTATCTGTACCAGCTTAATTGTAGCATATTGCAGTAATATGCTACGAGCTGATAAACAATGATATATAGCTTTACAAGCTAGTACCAATGATATACTAGGCCTTAATTTACAGGCTAGTATATTTACAAGCTAGTATATATAGCTTCTAATTTACAAGCTAGTATATATCATAGAACATGGTATGATGTGGATTAGCACATACATTGCTGCAACGTAGGTGTGGTCTTGTGTCTAATTAGAAGGCCATTACTCAGTTATTGTCCTGGCACTCCTGGGTCTTGAGAGAGATGGACTGGCACAGGCGTAACCTTGTGGCTTTTTTTTTCCAAATATAAAGTGGCTGCCTGAGGACTCAAATTCACACCATTGCACTTGTCAGCCCAAGCCTTTTACTATTCACTGATCCGGTTAATTGAAAGACATGGAATTCTATTGTAATACAATTACATATCATGATCTCTCTTATCTCCATCTGATTATTTCTGGTTTGATGCAGTTGGCAGGGGCATGCAAAATCCACCAGTCTTTTGCATCATCACAGAATATCTCTCGGGAGGTTCTTTAAGAGCATTCTTGCATAAACTCGAGCACAAATCCCTCGCTTTACCAAACTAATTGCAATTTCTTTAGATATTGCTCGCGGCATGGAGTACATTCACTCACAAGGGGTTATCCACCGTGATTTGAAACCTGAGAATATTCTATTTGATCAAGACTTCTGTGTAAAAATTGCTGATTTTGGAATAGCATGTGAAGAAGCATGTTGTGATGCATTAGCAGAGGACTCTGGCACCTATCGCTGGATGGCACCTGAGATGATCAAACACAAAGCTTATGGACGAAGGTCGATGTTTACAGCTTTGGGTTACTGTTATGGGAGATGGTGACGGGTACTGTCCCTTATGAAGACATGACACCTATCCAGGCTGCTTTGCAGTGGTTAATAAGGTATGCTTTTTATTGTCGCAATTGTGCACCTCTAAGATCTTTACTCTGATATTCATTTCTTTTTAGCTAGATTTTGTATTAGCCAATGCTAGACAATCTCGTCAACAGCAATAAACTTATCAAGGTAGCGTTGTCTGACATCCAGCCATCACATTACCCAAAACCTTTTCATGGTGTGTTTGCAAGCTTATGTCAATGCTTTGAACAGCTAGCCTTTTTCCAATTATATAGCTAGCTAGTGTGCTGCAAGGTAATATTCTTATTAACTGTCCAATAACTACCTGTATTTCATGGTAAAATTCAGTTATTAATATATGGAGTGAGGTTTTTAAATCTCAATAGATCAGTTATCTCGGTGAGTGGCTGAGACTGAGATGAACTGAGATCTCGGTTTATCTCAGCCAATATGTTAAGTGGGAATATTTTGAGGAACCAATACTTTTCAACATCTCAACTGATATTTTCAGATCGAGATTATCAAAATCTCAGTCAATAAGGTACATCTATGATTAAGAACTATATTTAAGCATGATTTCAAGATTTATTAGTTTAGTTAGCAAAGCCTATTTAATGAAACAAAAATTTAAAAAGATTATTGATTGGTATGAATATGTTGTATTGGTCGATATCTCAGATTTTATCGGTTTATATAAATCAAGATAATAGGATCGAGATTTTTATATGCATTGTATCAAGGGGGTGCCCAATACTGATGCCAGGAATTGAGCCAGTAATGTCTCCCACCCCCTCATTTCGTCTAAATATGGACTCGACCCCTCACTTCAAGGTCAATCTTTTCTAACCCTTTGACAACCAATCACAAAATTAATTACTTGGATGGAAAGAATATTGGGAGAAACAATCGAAATTAAGGTAGGGTTTTAGTTAGTGGGAGTCTCAAGGAGCTAATTAATGAGAGAGGGAGTGGCCTGGTATGAGAGGGTTGTGGTGATTAAGAGAGAGAAGATGAAAATAGAGTTTATGGTAATATAAAGTTTGGCTCTAATCAAGGGAAATAAAGAGGGTGGTGATGTGTGTGTGGAAGGAGAGGAGAGGTGGAGTAATTGTGTGTGTGTGTGTGTGTGTGTGTTTGAGAGAGAGAGAAAGAGAGGGTTTTGTTAGCAGATCAGAGTAAATAGAGAAAGAATAATTTTCTCTGTTTTTTAGTGAGTGAGTTGGTTGTGATATTTGTATCCTCTAGTTTAAGACTTCTAAATCTTCAACAGTGGCTTCCTTTTTCTGTAAGTAATATAGTGTGATATAGTGACTTCCTTTCTTACTGCAACATTAATTGCTAATAGGATTTTAAGTTATTCTATTGTATTTGTCTGTGAATATTAATTCTCTTTACATATATTGTACTTTGGTTTCATTGTGTAGTTAATCTTTTATTAGGCAATTTTAGTTTAGATAGTACGTAAACTAATATTCGATTAGATTGTTCATCAAATGATTTGTTCTCTGTTAGAAGATGCGCATCTTATGCCAGTAACAACCAAGATCGATGAAAGGCCTCATGTTTGTTTATGGGGGAAAAAAAATCCCTCATGTTCTTTCAAACATACAGCAAATTCAGACATAAGAATTATATTTTATAATAAATAATATCTGTTGTAGTATCTTTTTTTTTAAATAATTCCCAGGAATATAAATCTATAATTATATATATATATATATATATATATATATATATATAT
>KE505044.1:310056-326535 GCA_000441515.1 Elaeis oleifera | reverse complement strand
TATATATATATATATATATATATATATATATATATATGTCAACGTTGGTTCCATGGGATCTAGAATTCATCTGAAGGAGGGTTTTCATGTTCATCCATGATGATTTGTACAACGATATAACTCGGTCCACCTTAATTGGAAATTCTTAGGATCCAACAACAGTGCCAAGGTTGGCCCTTTTAAGGTCCAGCCATTTTTAGTCCTGTCTGGGCCAAACACTAACGTCCATATGCTTGCGAACAGTGAAGTGGATGTACCCTAACCCATTGGCACCAGTGACGTGTCCCAAGCTTTATCCAGACACCCCTTTGGAGTAGGCCCATTTATCAGCACCTTGCCTAATTTAATTAACATGGATGCTTGCCTTTGTCTTTTTTTCTTTAGAATTATAAAACGATTCTCTAGTGCTTGGTTTGGGCTAAAAATTCTCAGACTCAGGTCAGGATTTTGTTGACAATTCTACTAATTACCTTTTCTCAACCTATTTACAACTCTCAGGATTACAAGATCACCACTCAAGTGCCCAACAAGCATGTCAAAACTGAAGTACGTAGAAGAGGTGATGAGAGAAGAAAGTTTTTTTCCCTTCACAATTTGTGAGTCAAATAACTTCCACAGCAGTACGGTGCAGGTCAAAGGTCAGCATGGAAGCTCTAAGCTTTGGTTGCCGGTCGGATACCGCAGTTGGGAGGGACGGCCCAGGAGTCAATGGCATCCTCTCGGGTGTTCCCAGCCATTTAGACAGCATGTACTTGTGCTTCCTCCATGGCCCCAAGTGCATCTTGTTATCCTTCATGCACTTCTTCGCTGCCGTACACATGATCTTGATCGCATTCTTCAGCTTCTCCGACCTGCCGACGAAGACCTCCGGGAGGCAGTTTACAAGGTGGTTGTATTCCTCGCTGGCTCTTGCCATCTCAAACTCCGCACGGAATTTAGCTCTATGATTACTCTAATTGGGTTTCTTTCCCATTCTTTGCCTCCATCACTACGTCTACATAGCTGTGTTCCCCTGTGGACGCATAACCAATAATGTGTCAGATGCTGTCTCATCTGAACTGCTAGATATTCTGAATTGGTAAGATAGCAATCCGATCGACACTGGATGGTGAAAATAACGTAGAAGGAATTAGATAGCATATCCTGAAAAGCACTAAGATGCTTAATATACAAAGCTTGGACATGTACCCAAAAGCTTATTTGAGAACTTTGTCAACTTCGTGTCCCCTTCGATTAATTTTGGGGTAGCTACAGCCTAAACCAAACCTAGCATGTTAAACAAATTAATCACTTGTTTGGAAAGAGGTACTTTAATCATTATACACCCACTTAAGCTAACTTTTGTGCAAAGCTTAGCCTTTTAATCGAAACATATGGCTTTTATTAAACTCTCTCCTCTGGTTTGAAAAAGGTACAATTTTGTCACTTCAGAACATGTAATGGGATGTGATACATCTGATGTTATATCGCCACACCATAATCTCCACCAGAGGTAGATATTCTGAATAGCTGGTTGAGTATCTAAAGAGTACGGATCCTCTGCTGTATACACAATGGTATGATGCATCACAGGCACCGTCCATCACACACGATAAAATGATGCATGCGGCACGTAGAGCCTGCTGGATACACAGGCATATGCACGGTACACCGCACCCGGATATGAGATCCGTGCGTGAATCTGAAAGTGCTCTCCAAGGAAGTTTTTTTTTGGTTGAAACCTCGGTCTAATCCAAACCTGGCATGTTAAAATCTCCCAATTTGTTTGTAAAGGGTGTAACTTCGTCACTTTATATCATGTGGTGGGAAATACCTTATCGTTCACATCATCATGATCTAGATAAGGAGGAAATATTAGCAATTACCTGAGGGGATATCCAGGGACCGGCTCCACTTGGACTTACAAAGGGCGCTGTTATATCCTGCTTCTCGGAGCCTTTCGGTGACGTGTCTTAGTGCACAATTCCGGCATCCCTTGGCCATTCGATTGGAGCAGATGCAGACAAGTCCCATGGATTGCATCTTCTTAACGGCATCCTCTGTAGCCAACCGTACCTTTGCTTCCACCGAGCTATTTCGAGACAAGGCCTCCTATTGCAATCCAGTTTTACAGCTATATCTAATTAGATCACTATTAAACCCACATATAAAAATAAAGAAACAAAACTGAACAGCCCATTGCTTTGTGAAGGCTATATCAGTCAGCCTCTGTCTGTCAATTTCTGGCACCTCCCTCTCTCTCTAGATATCCAGGTTGAGAAAATAAATGACACGAAAGACTTGACAAAAATGGATCAACGTAGAATAAAACTCTCGCTATAAATTATAGCAAGCAATGATCTCACCAATTCTAAAAGATATAGCAATTCTGTTCTAAAATTTGATAGATGTCCGTATATGTTCTCAGAAGATAATCATCTCTATACAGACACATCTTGAGCAAACAAACAGCTCGCATGAAAGGAGCCCCCCGAATCTTCAAATAATTTATCAACCATTTCTATCAAATTTTTATGAAAACCTAATTTACATAAATATATATATAAATTCTCCCTGTAAAATTTAAAGCGAAGAAGCATGGATGATTGGGCTTACTTGGAGGAGCTCGTGTTGCGTCTTCCAGAAAACTTTGTTTTCTCTACCCTCTTCATCGCTGCATTCACCATCACCTTCAAATGGGTCACGGCCCCGTTCATTTCCTTCCCCTCCTTCAAAGAAACCCAGCACCATGTCAGAAAGGCTTACGCCACCGTGTATCAACTCCCTCTCTCTCATGGCCATCTTTTCCTCCATTAACGCCCTTCTCCCCAAAAAGCTCTACCCTTAATAGTTTCTATATGACACCCACCCTCTCCTTCTTGGGTCGAATTCAACTCCGAGGCCGTGATGGGGTGTTTTATGTACGAGGCGATGAGGCGGGATGGGGCCCGCGGGACAACGTGGACGAACGGGTCGCCGCGAACATGCGGGGACAGCTCAGAAACCACGCGGCGGCGAAGAATTGGGTAGGAAAGACACGGATTTGGGACCCGGGGATCGAGTCTAGTAGTAATTCGGATGAGGGTCTACGACAGCGCGGATCCACGTCAGTAACCCGCGTCCGTTGCTCAATTATTGGCCGTGGGCCCCTTCTCTATCACCCGGATTTATCGTACTGTCTGTCATCTCATCTCCTCACTCGCAGCTACGCCCTCGGATCTCAAATCACGAAACCAGAGAAGTCACCAACCAAATTCCCTGCATTGCTGGCAATCAACCTGGTGAGGGAGCGCAAACTGATATAAGAGAAATTATTTCTGAATCACGTCCGATTCCGCCATTCAATCCCATGATGGATAACAGGTCATATTAATTATATGTTATTCACCGTATATGAAGTCCAAGATCTATACTGATCCATCTAGATGTGGTCCGGATAATTTTTTTTTCGATATAGAAATAATTATGTCACTATGCCAGTCATCAAACACATCATTCATTTTATAATAATTCTATCTATCAAAACTCATCTTAATATTTTATTATAAATAAAATAATAAATATGATTGATAATATGCATGGCTATTTTATCCATCTCATGGAGTTTTTTTTTTTTTTGGGTGCAGGAGATGGTAGGTGCAGGTAGGCCATGTTGGTAACATATTTGGGCCCTCTGGACTTCTTGGAAATTATTTATACGATATCTCGGCGGTCCATAGAGATTTTTCATTCTTTTAATTTATGGCGGTGGTGGTCATCTCGCTCTTAGCGGTCAGGTCACTCAACGGTGACACGAACCGAGCTCGTCCGGATCAACAGGTTACCGATAGGGATGGGATTTACGTTGCAGCTTTTGTAACTTTCTTTCTTTGTGTTATGGAATGCGAATACTTGTTTTGACCTTTTCTCTAGTGGATAAACTCGACTCAGGCTATGATTAGCTTGGGCCACGGGGCCACAATAACTAAGTTAGAGCAGCGCTACCGAACCAAGTAGTAGCTTGAATTTGTTTCCGGAGGAGTCGGTTCAGGAAAGTTATTTGATCTGAAGATGTCAAACCGATTATCTGAATTTTCTATTGAGCAAATTTTTGAATTGAAAATAATATGTTCAGATTCTAATCCCAATAAGCTACATGAGAAACAACCAACACGAGACAATCTATTTTTTTATTTTTAAAGATTTAAGGTTTGGTGCCACTAATTCTTAAAAATTATTTGAGCAAATGCCTAGATAAACAATTTTCTAGGTTCGAACATCAAACCTCCATCATGGGTGCTGCTACCAGATGACAAGAGTATAACCATGGCTTTGTCTGCTTAGCATGCTTTGAGTTAAATAAACAAGAAAGAATATGATTACTTGGTTGGTTTAAGAGTCTTTTAAGTACGCAATTTTTCTCAAATTTGGATGCTCAAGACACCCCATCATAGGACAAGTTTTAGTATTTATGAGCCGCCAGCTTAGGTTAGTAAAGCTGGAATGCAGGACCAATAGACATTAACCCTTATCTAGAAGACTAAAAAAATACAGATCATGCACACGATAAACATCCACTAAACAGAAATGCATGGGATTAAAATGGAAAAACTAATTACTAGAAGGCTGGAGATGGTGGTTCTTATCCCGAGTGTCCGAACGGTGGGCTGGCTCGGGCCACCATTGTGCGGGTACCAGCTCTCCCATTGATCCGTATACGCTTTATACGCCATCTGGTCTTTATCCAAGGACATGTCCTGATGTGCTGGGCCCCACCTTGTCGGCTTCTAATCATACCTGTGATTGTGAGGAAAATGGACCACATTTTTTTGTGGGCCAGGGCCACCCACCCGGGGAAGCCCACAGGAAGAGATAGGCACAACCAAAGGAGTTCAGTTGCAGCCGTTTGATGAGGATCAGATGGTGACAAGAGAAGGCGATTCTTTTCCGCTCTCGCACCCATTAGCCCACGGGTTTGATGTCAGGTTTCGGCCTCTGGGGTGGGTTGGTAGGCGAAGGTTCGCGTAGGTGGAAGCAGCCAGAAGGGAGTCCAGACCTCGTGAACGATATCGCATCATCCTGCCGAGACCCGAAGCGGCTACCGATCGGGAGCCGGATCATCCCGCGGCGTCCGCACCCGGTTTTCTGTGGGGCCCACCGCATCTCCGATTAGACCAGCCATCTCTGTCTGAAAACATTCCTATTATTAGGGGGTAAACCAGCCTGAGTTAGAATCACCTCATTTAATGTTGACCCAATATTGGTTCGAGTTAATGCCGACTCTTTTACATACAACAATTATAATAATTTTCAATTATAATATCAAAATATTTTTTCTAGCAGTTGAATATAAATTTTGTTTCAAGTCAGCAAGCTAAATTCAAGTTAAATTTTATGCGATGGACAAGCTCCACATAGATAGCTAGATCTCTTTGAGCAATATGCTGTCTAAATATGGTGGCAGTGGAAATTACATTAAATAATCTGACAAAATCTATATCAAAATTTCAAGTAATCGAGTGACAAGAGTAAGTTCTTGAAAACTAGGCCGCAACTGAATGGTTTCACCATTGATGGTTTAACATGAGAAATTGTCCGATATGAGAATGAAAGGCATCCAGCAAGAATGGCTAAAATCGGGTAACTTCCAATTGCAAACGCAGCAGATGAGAGAGTCCCCCTCTCTGTTCTCTAACTACTACAACAATAATGGTCTTACTAGTTAAATCAAGCACCTTAGCTGTATAGATAAGTGTGAAACTTTCATTGAAGAGACAACAATTAAACTAAAGGATTATATCTTTCATTCAACAAAGCAAATGAACAATATCATGTGCCATATGATTCCTAAGCAGATGCTGCTCCTAATCAAAAGAAACGCAGCAGTGGCGGTCCCCTGCATAAAGACAACTTGAACTCAAAAGCTTGCGAACATGCCCAAGATGCCATCTAACACCACCGCCGTACAAGGTTGGTCAAGAAAAGGATATAGGCAGATGCACTTCAAAGTCTAAGGTCCGAGACCACAGCAAAATGAGACTTAATTTAATTGACTAATTAACACAAACCCCATTCATTAACGAATGGCAGTCAAATGAAAGGTCATGCAAAGAAAACAATGTACTTGAGTAAAAAGGCCTCATTTGATCGACTATGGTATATGTAACCCAAACCGATGACCAATGATTTACACATCTTCCCTCTCTGTCTCCCACTTTCTTTCCTTACCTTTATATGTCATACATCTGCTATCAGCTTCCCCTATGATATCACTGAGGAACCACCAAATTCAAGAACTTCACAAAAGATATCCATGCTTTTGAAGTACCACATACTTCTGCGGAGCTGTGAACTTTCCGAGGATAAACATCATTGTGTTGACACAAGCATTTCCCTTGATATATGATCCACTTCTAATTTTGGAGTCATACCATCTCCAAAAGTCTGATGTTCCCACTAGAATTTGCGGCAAGCAATGTGGAAGATTGGCCACGCCAGCAGACACATGAAATGAACTGCGATGTGTCATCAACCTCCTGGCCAGATATGGGGTCTGTCGTACTGAATCTGTACGACAAGACCGGCATAGGAAACGCTTTGTGATACACAAAAACCTGATCAAAAGCAGTAGAAAGATGATTGATATGGGAAGGGAGACAAAAGAATGGGCAGTGGGTAGTTTAACTGTGAGAATCCGAAAATGTATATCTGACGTCCAAAAGGATGCTCATATTTCAGAAAACTGTAGACATAATTTCTCAATGTCAAAGCTACCAAAATCCTTGGTCATCGAGCATGAAGCAGAGTGCAGACACATCTGAATAGCATGCAAGTTCAATGCGATGGCACAAGAAAATCATGAAATATGTCCCTTTCATATGGCAGATATAAGGAATCTCTTCCGGGCAGGTGGTCATTGAATATTGTCTTCATAATCAGACTAAACTGTTTGTTTCTTAAAAAGCCTTCGATAAATGGCAGAAAAAGAAAACATCATTTCATTGTTTGCAAGTGTGTTCAGGCCTAGAGGGAACCATCCATTACTGCCCTTAAGCTGTACCTCTATGACATTACTTGTGTTTTGGTTAGTGATCATGCCGCTTCTTCAAATTTATTGGAAAATAACTGTATTTAATTTTGCTTGGATTGCCTGGTCATTCATGACAAGCAACATGGACAAGAAAGTCACATCCTTGCACGAAGGCTGTAAGATTGTTCAGTAGAAATTGGCAATTGATCAAGTGGCAACAGAACTGGTCAAGCAAAAAAAAAAAAAAAGAAGGGAAAAAAATGAAAAGAGAGACAAAAAAAGAAAAGAAATTGTAAGAACATATGTTTGTGGATCACTGAGCCATTCAAGTAGGTTTTCTGCATTCATTCATAAGAAACTATATTTTTCTACAAATTGTACATTTCTGTGCAAACATATATATTTTCCCTCCTGTTGTTTTATTAATTCTTACAACTCAAAATTGTATCCTATCCTACCATAGTTTTCAAGTCATTTTTAGAATTTTCATTCAATTCAGTGATGAACATACGTGTGAACATAAAGCAGTCTGCTGTCTTAATTTTAAAGTTGTATCTTCATCACATACTATAAAGGATCACTAAGTCGCAAAATATTATCGCCTAAATATTGCACTAAATGGTTTTATTAGAAAATGTTACCATCCAGAATTTGTTTCACGTTAGGTAAATAGAGTACAAACATAAAACGCATACCTCATTGGTTTCTGAGCCTGTAGCAATGTATCCATCACATATAGATAGACCAACAAAATTCTGGAACAGGGAAAAGAACAAATGAATCAAAGAAAGAAACAAAAGTATTGCAAGAAGAATGCTTTAAATATTGACAAATGCCCTCTCTACATCCACTCAGGCTTTGGCACTCAGCAATATCTAGGTGGAAAAGTCACCACCTTTGGGTTAATCCGGAGGGCATTGTCGGGTTTGGAGATAGAGACCTGGACAGTGAAGGCAGTGGGGTCATCAAGGAATAAGAGATGGTCCGAAGTTGGAAGTCATCCATGAGATCCCGATGCTATAGATCGGCGACACCACTAGTAGGTTGCTGGGGCTCACGAGCTTATGTGGTTTCTAAATATCTCACCTGGGCCATCAATGTTATTGATGCCACTACCACTGAGGTTGGGGTGAGTTGAGTGGAGCTGAGAGAACCCAAAATACTAAACTGGGGCAACAAGAAACCCCATTCCCTAATTGAGTGAACCATAAAATTTTTTGAGTTTTACAATTCATGGCGGAGCTTGGTTGAGAATGACCAAAGGTATGATCATCATTTAGCATCTTTGGTTAACTAGGGTCCATGGTCCACAGAGGAGATGGCATGCTAACACCAAGAGTTTCCTGCAAATAAATATAGCTTTATCTGGGACGATTGGCAAATAGGGATAAGGTTTAAGACACAACACTGGGAGAATCTTGGTGCAACATGCAAAAAAGTCTACCAGAAAATAAATAGGTACTAGTTGCACAGCAAAAGTTTGACCTGAAAAAGTTGTGTACAAGTAGTTCTACCGGGAAAAAATACCATCGTGTATGAATCAAACAGATATCAGAAATTCTATGCATTCAATTTGGTGGTATATAGACAAAATGTCTTTCATCATATAGAATTTTATATAGTCCAGGTGAAAGAATGTTAAAATTAAAAACAGTAAAGCAAGCAAAGCATAGTGAGTCAAAACTTCATGTATCAAACAAAGAAGCTAAGCTAAAGCAAACTAAGTAATACTGAAGAACAAGAAGAATACCTCTAAATTTTAACAATATCGTAGCAGTTATTAGTTACGATTTTTTTTTTTCACTTTTTTTAAACAGCTGAACTAGTAGCAGGAACATTAGCATAGAGCACAATCTAATTATACCAAAGGATACCAATATCCGTGACAAGGAAAATGCTTAGACTGAAAAGGCAGCAATAGATTATAAAACAAAAACTTGAGAATTGTGGCCCTGAGTGAATGCTCCCACCCACTTGAACTTAACCAACTATATACACTTGTAAAAGTACAAAATCCATTAGTTCTAGAAGGGGTCATTTAGAATAGAAACAATTTTTAGATTTTGTTTTGAGGGTTTGCTGGTCAATAGAAAAAACAACTTTGGAAGGATATATCTAGTGGAGGAAGAGAAGGGTGGGTAAGAAGAGGGGAAAGAGGGGGGGTGTGGATGGTGGCATCCAATTAGTATTTCCTTTGAGAATGCGGCAGTAGGCTCTTTGCATCCAAAATTGGAGTTATAATGATTGTTATATTTGAAAGGCCATTATAATAATTTTGGCAGTTTGTTTCTGTTATATACATATATAATAGCTTAATAACAGTCATTAAACATGTGTACAATTGCTGTAACAACATCATATAAGAGCAACTACATCCGCATGTACTATTACTATCGTCAATAGTTAGCACAAAAATGTTCTGTTAGATAAATTGTGTTATATTGATTATACTAACAATAAATAATAAACGTATATGATACTGTAATTGGACTAATATAAGTTGTTATCTGTTGCTATAACAGCTATTAACATACAATACAGCTGATCAATATTTTAATTGAAATTTTCTTTCAATATTTTTGCCATCAATTTGGTTTTATAACAACCATAATAATTGTGCATGATAGTTCTAGGCCACAACAGTTACATGCAAATAACAGCATCATTGACATCCTTTGATGGAGTTGTAATGCCACAAATGCAAGGGATGTTCCAAATCTGCATGCCCACAATACTAATGGAGGATGAACATCTTGAAGATGCCATACAAGATGAGAAATGTTGCTCCATCTCATGCTAGGAGTCTTGAAATCATGGTTTGCTGTACCGCATGGTACAGGCATACTGTACCATACTGACACCCAAGTAGCATATCAAACCACGTACCGACATTGTAATAGGATGGTATTAGTATAGGATTCAGTACCGAGATGACAAACCTTACTTGAAATAATAGAAAACAACCAATGAAGATCAACTTATGTTGGTGACATTATGAAGAAACAAGAATTTGAAAATCCAAGGGCTCCTAATGTAAAATGCAAAAATTTTCTGTTAATGGGATAAAGGAGAGGATATCATTATATCAATGCTTAGAAAGAGAAGATAATAAATTGTAGATAACAAAATGATATTTCAAAGATTCTAGGATCCACGAAAATAAATAAATTCATTGCATATAGCAAATCAGAGAGCTATGATAAGTCTAATTAAAGATCGAATCCTTAACAGGTCAGCATACCTTTACATTTGTATGCCCTGTGAAGGTCTGAAGAGGGTTGTCGAGCATCCTTGATGTACTTGTAGACAAGTCCCAGAGCTTCAATGAGTTGTCAGTGGATGCAGATACAATACTTGATGCATGTAAATACTTCACATAGCTCACAGTCTTAGTGTGACCAACTAATGTATAAAAAGGCATTCTCATGTTACGAAGATCATAACAATAGATATTATGATCTGCTGAACCAATTGCTAGTGAGCATGCAGAATCAGGTTGGAACTGAACAGAGCACACATTTGCCTTCGTTCTGATTGTACCAATGCTTCCAACCTGCAATAACAATCAATGATGGAAATAACTTAGGTATGAGGTCACCATGATGATATCAATTTGATGACTGTGATGCAAATAGTTAAAAGCTGACATACACCAAGTGGAAGAATAGAATTGCCTGATTGATATTCCACAGCTTCACTGCACCATCATCGCTTCCACTAGCCAACTTTGTTGGATCGGCAAGTGAAAAGTCCACAGACCATACACGCTTCTCATGCTCCCTCATTTCCACCGAAACTTGGCCTCTTGTAACATCCCAAACCTATCAAGACTTTGAGTTAGCATTATATAAAACTCAACGAGAGACCAATAGATTTTAAACATGATGGACAGCCTACCTGCACTATACCTTCAAAGTCACTTGAAGCTATCTGGTTCTTGATATAATTATTCCAACAAATACAACTTAGTTTTGACCTACTCATCATTTCAACTACAGGATAATGAATATCACAATCTTGATTTAGAATCATATCACATTCAAAGATTTTAATCTTCCTATTTACACCAGCAGCTGCAAAAAATTCTTATCCCGATCAAAACCCAAGGAGCATACTAGATTTGAACAACTTAAATATCTCCTTGCTTTAGTTCAGCCTTAACTTCAATTTGCTGAATGACAGATACTTGCATAAGCCCTCAAGAAATGGATTTATCCATTCATTCTTCTTCCACCGTAGCCCTCTTTAGAAGAAAATCATGTACTGAGCTTCCTTCAGTCCTAACAACTGATCCTCTCCCACTACTAGAAAGTGGATTAATTATGGGTTTGCTTGATGGCATCACCACCCTGCATCTTGTTGAGAAATAAGCTGCTTCCAATTTTTTGAAGTTCTTCATCAATCGAGAACTCTTTGACAGAAAATCTTCCTGAATCTGAGGGTGTATCTCTGATCTTGGAGCTGCATCAATCATATTATCATGCTCCTCATTATTTAAATTTTGAATTCCCGGTCTGAAGCGTTTTCTGGAACCAGAGCAGGATAAGTCCTCACCTATTGCAGGATAATGCAAAGGTTGGTCCAATTTATTTATAGCTGAATGCTCCTCTTTCTCTGATTCTGTATAGGAGCCTCCTTTCTGCTTGAGAATTGACTGCTGGTTTAGAACCTCTTCCATGTCAGCAGAGAGAAAACAGATTGTATCATGCAATCTATCAGCAGCTTCCTGTTTCTTTGCTGCAACTGCAAAAGAAACTCCAGGAGTAATTCTTGATCTTCTATCTCCTCTCTCAACTTAATTGCTGCTTCACGCTCTTCCAAACTATCTTTTGGTTGATTTAGGAACTCACTTTGTAATATGTCACTGCCATATATCACACAAACGAGTCAACCTTATATCACTCTCATGGCCATTGAAGACTATATAGTTTAAGAGGTGTGCACAATATATGTTCACTCCATTCTTTCAAAGAATAAATATAAAAATTAAAAAAAAAAGGCCTAAAGAAGCCCTCATTAGCTAAAGATCTGGCAAAGGATGTTCATCAAGCATGCATAAATAATGTGAAGTAAACTTCTACCAGACCATATATCCCCCTCAAAATTGGAAGTGCTATTGCAAATATATACCTTCAATGAGGTTCGCCGTCTCGATATCGGACTCCATATTGATACCATTCTATTACAGTGTCGATATGTAGTTCAGTATGGTACAAGACAGCGTACCGAATATTGGTACGAGACAGTATACCAAGTGTCGCTACAAGATGGTGTGCCAAGTGTCGATATGAGACGGTGTGCCTAGTGTCGATACGGTATGACACACCATAACGGTATATAGTACCAATACGGTATGACACACCATAACGGTATATAGTACCAATACGGTACAGTGCATGCATACCAGACGGTATGGGATAGTATGACAGATCATGCTTCAACCAGTATGGGGTGGCACGGCAGAGTATGCTCCAACCAAATTCAATCACAATGAGCTGGAAGAAACAAGGACGCAGAAAGCAGTTGCATGTCTAGCGGTGGTAGGGTTTACTAATTTATTCTTTAATAGAATTTTTGAGCTGCAACATACTGGCTTCAGAACAAAGGTGAATTTTCCCACAAATGTTTCAGCTCTGCAATGAATTAAATCAATAGAGAAATTTGTCGCAACACAATGGAAAGTCCATGACATGCATGTCTAAAGCTATGTGTCATTTGTTGCTTGAATTACAGCTGAAAAAAGATGTAGCGGAAAGCAAGCATGCAACTTAAAACATGCTGTGCCTGTAGCAATTAATGGAACAACGAAAATAAAGAGCAAAGTACTATAAAACTAATGGATTCTCAATGATAAAATATTACAGACACCAGAATAAACTACATGAACTATAACAAGCCCCTAAAGCTAGCTAAGATTTTAGATTAGATAAAGAAGGGGAAATAAAGGAATAAAACTAACAGCCACCGCTGTGTTGCTTGTTCTCCTTGAATATGTACATAGTTTTGAGCACATAGTATTGTCCCACTTGAAATGAAGTTTGACTAATTACTATGTATTCTTGACTGGTAGAGGAGGCTGAGCAAAATATCTCGAAACTCAAGAGTGGCAAGGAATAGAAATGTGTTAGCCATCCTAAATGTACAACTGTGACTTGGGAACCTAGCCTTTAAACAGACACATGCACATGCACTAGAAGGGCCCTGAGATGGAAAAACAGTCACTGATTTAGCAAGAATGAGCTATGACAGCGAGATTACAGAATCATTAAGGAATGAAACATGACAATTTAAAATAAATTAGAAAAAACAGTGCTTTCTCTTCACCCAATCTTCTTTAAAATTTAGCTAACTTTTCAATTTTCTGACTAAGACAATGAATAATGGATATCCATACAACCATAGAATTTGGCCCAAGAAAAGCAATATTTAATTTATATTTGATGCCTTAATACAATGAATAAGCTGTACCATGTTTGAAAAAAATATCTGCAATCATATGTAATAAATTAGAAGCTCCTCTTGACATTGGAAACACAAGAACAAATATTCACGCTTAAAATCCCTAGCCATCATAGCAGAGGCATGTGAAAGCTCCTGCATGTATTAAGCTTACAACCATTAACCATTACCATACTCAATGAATGCAATTATTATGCCCCTTCCAGTCTAACAAGCAGATCCTCACAAAATTTCCATTAAATATTATTCAAATGTAGAAAATGCAATGAATGAGACTGTAGATTGGCTACCTATCATGAAAAACTATCTTGATGATATCTGCTGTGCAGTTCAACATTTCCTAGGTCGAAATTTTAAAGAGTCTTCTTCTTTTAACATTGGCAACAGCCATAGACAGTCAACGAAATTGAGCATTTTGACAAGGGTATCATCACATTGGTGTGCGATGCTCGAATTTAATTCAAGTTTGACCAGTAAGCACTTTTACTTGCACTTAAGCACTCTACACATTTTGTAAACCAATACATTGCAATGCCTCTTGGTTAAAAATGATCACAAAGTGATTAATTAACAAGACTGTGCCTGCAAAAAGTCCTTGCAACATATATAAAACAGCACCACTTTGTATCATTGAATTTGTCACTGCTATATGCTACAAAACATCTCTTGATTTACAAGCATGCAATAACACACATTACATGAAGCATTTCTGCCAATCTGGAATCCTTCAAAACAACAAACAAAATTCACTTCTTCATAGTTTCTAACATGACTATACTGACCACAAAAAAAAGCTTGCTTCCATGCATTCCATGACTTGCGAATGGTGTAGAAATAGAAAAGACAGAAGGTGATGAAGTCGAAAGTAAAAAAAATTTTGGTCAGAGTAAGTGGAAGGGAAAGGAAGAAATACAGAATGAAAAGGCAAAGGTTTATCATACTAGAAAAGAAGAATCAAAAATATCGAAAATATAGAAAACTCTAATGTCATATGCTAGAATAGAGAATTTCTTTACAGACACAAGTTCTCCAAGTTTTTCATGCTGTCGGGGAAGGAGTTCTTTGGGATGAATATGGAAGTGTTCTTTGATCCAATGGAGCAAGAACAAGCAAAATTCAGGAAGTATGGCGACCAATTGTATGCAAGTGCAAAGTGAAAGAAGGTAGATGTTCAAGGAAAGATACTACGCAAGAAAGAGAGAAAATTTAATAGGCTCTTCACATCAACGAAGATGGCTGTAAACATTACTGCGTTCCGAAAAGCATCATGTTTCAGTCCCCTCAAGTTTCATATTTTCCAAGAAGCTAGATCAATGCCTAGATGCAAGAAATTGTTTAGGACGGTTGTTGGATATTAAACCAAACCTACTGAAGTATTGATTAAAGTCTTAATGCATCAGTGAAGTCATTATTAGTAAAGTGTTCATCAATGTGCCTCTTGGTGTCCCATGGATCTATTTTAAGTGTGTCTGAGATATTGTAATGCATATATGTAAGCGAGCAAGAATGAATGGTGGAATAAAAAATTAGTGTTTATTCTCCATCTATCTTCTCTTATTTTCCAACACCATATCCTAATAGAGTGATACTGGACACCTCTACACTTCTGCTGCCCCAACACCAATGAGCACAAAAATTCCGGCCATTCATTTTCACGCTTTGATGTCAAAGGCATGAAAGCATGCTTTGTTCTAAGTAAAGATGGTTTAATACAAAACAAAGGGCATTCATTTCCAATTCAAAGGAGCAAATATCATCACCTGCTACAAGATGTCACAAACCATTTGATCTTGCAAAAAAGGAACACTTGCAGAAGTGAAGAAAATGAAATTTGAAACCCAGCCAAGCTTCGAGGTGTTTTAACTGACCTCATCTTTGGTCGGCTTTCCGGCTGAGGGTGCAACAACAACAAGCAAAAGAAGCTTCCTTTGGCCACTTGCGCAGCAGGTGAGGGGGAAAAACACGATGTCTCAAGTTGGACATGGTCCCAAGCTTGTCATCCAATGAGTCGAACGTGCAGAACAGCTGACCAAAAGAAATTAACAAATAACTAAACAAACAATCCACCTTGCAGGCTATCAAACCGAGAACAACAGTAATAGAAGGCAAAACGAGCATTAATTTTTTTTTTTTAAAGATACTAAGATTGGATCTTGACCTCAAATAGAAGAACACCCAATCGATAGATATCCGAGGCGAACGTACTTGGACCGCCACTGGCTTCCTCCGGGCTCGTATACCAATGCAACTCCATGCGCAGTATCTGCTTCAAAGGAAATGCCTTTTTCTCCTCCACCTCATCGACATACGCCGAACCCGAGCGCAGGCAGCTGGCGTCCGACGCCCTCTCGAAGGCGGCGGCCTCGGCAGTCCCTTTTTGCTCTGATGGCCGATGTCGGCCACGGGACTTATCGTCTGCGCCGCTGCCATCCTCGCAGGAATCGGAGCCGGAGGGGGAGCAGGAGGCGGACTCGATAAAGGAGACACGGTTGAACGGAGATAGAACGAAGCAGGAGGGACGGACGTTGCTGACGACGACGCCCTGCGAGTGGGCGAGGCTCACCGCCTCGACGATCTGCCGGAAGACGTGGAGGTTCTCAAGGAGGTCCACCGGCCGCCTCCACCGGTCCAACCACACCCTCAGGCTCACCTCCCCGCCCTCCTCCACCTCCTCCTCCGCCGCTGCCACCGCTGCGCCGGCCGGCCGAAAGCTCCCGTCCTCGGTGCAGGACAGCAGGCGGCCCAGCTCCTCCTCCTCCCTCGACCTGTCTCTCGGGCCGGCCGTGGGCCCAAGCTGCCGCTCGAGACAACGCAGGCGGCGGTATTGGGGCCCGGGAAGTGGAGGACCTTTCCCAGCCCGACGCCTCCTCCGACCCCTCCATTCCTCCTATCCCACCGCCATCTCCCGAAACCCAGTCTACACGGCCCAGAATGAAGAGACCAACTACCAAGACCGAACCTTTATTCTTCCGCCACCAAAACCTCTCCCCATTACCCCAAAGTACCATCTTTCTCGCAGAAATCCAAACCCC
>KE505044.1:256009-269900 GCA_000441515.1 Elaeis oleifera | reverse complement strand
TGGCGATGCATAATTAGTTTTCGTCGGTAATACTCCATTATTTATGATGAAAAATTTCATCATAATAATATTTAATTTTAATTTTAAATTTTTATTTTTTTAAAATATTAATGATAAAATTTTGATCATAAATAATATATATTTACGATGGAAAATTAATTTTCATCGTAAACACTTATATTATTTACGACGAAACAATGTTCATTGCTAATATTAAAATTAAATTAAATAATATTTATTATTTATAATAAAATAATCATCATAATAATATATATTTATGATGAAATTTATTTTCATCGCAAATATGGAGTTATTGGCGGTGAAAAAAATTTCATCGTAAAATTTTATTATTAGTGACGAATATAATGTTTCATCGTAAATAGTCTTATTTGTGATGAAAAGTGATTCCGTCGCAAATAAATTTATCGCAAAATTTTATTTTTTTGTAGTATCTTTTTCATTCAAGTGTTATGTGTCCTTGAATCATCTTTGAAATTGATGCTATGATACATATTCTCAAATATTGAGAATTAGAGGTATGTATGATCGATTCCTAAATTGCTCCTGATTATAGGATAGTCATGGAGATGGTGATCTATCCAGATAAACCGATGCATGATTCATTTCTTTCGGGATTGATGAGTTTCTAATCTATGGTGTAGAGACACTAAGTAGAAAGTGCAGGTAGTTGTTAGAGAACAACTAGTACTGAGTGTGACCATACGAGAGATCACATGAATTTCTATTCGATCATCAGTGATATCTTGATGCTGTAGTTGTGTGACTGATCTTTTGACCTGCGGTGTCATAGTTGCTTACAGTAAGACTGCTAAAGTTTGATTACATATAAATATTAACTCGATTATGAGTTTTTGTAGTGGATGTTGGCTTCAGTTTGTTGAGCTGTGCATACGACGTGTGCATCTAGAAGGGATCTATCGATCTTCGTAGAGAGGAATGGTTCTATGAGATTTGAGAAGCTGAGTCCACAAGTTTATGGCCATAGCAGTATGATTGATGAAAAGAATTTTATTTGAATTACTATTGGACTTGAGCTGATCACATCTATTATATGACTGATGATGAGGTTTGACGATTTATCCATGACCTGCCATCTAGTAGGAACTCACAATAGAAAAATTATATCATATATTAACTACACTTAGAGGTTCTATTTTGATTCTTCTGGGTTGCTACTATATATTGCTAGATATTACTGGTGGATTGTGAGAGCTAAATAGGATCGTTTTGGATCAATGATCCTTATCGAGTTAGAATAGAACTGTTCTGACCCATTGAAAGAAATTTCAGTGATACCTATGATAGAGATCTTGGTATTTCTCACTACCAGACAGAATTGAATCTATGGGATCACATATAAAGGGAGAAGATCTGAATTGATTATAATTGAACTTATGAAGCATCAATTTATATGGATTTAGAGAAATTCTATTGGGTTCATATTAACCTTGCTAGCACCTGAATGAATCCAACTTCTCTTGTGGTTGGTTTACTTATATGATGAGTTTTTATCAATTTCTGTATTTAATTTGAACCTAATTGAATTTGATTCAATGAGATCCAATTGTTAAAAATTAATTTATAGCTTTGATTAAATCAAGAAAGAGTTTCTTGGTTAAGAACCCTTAAAAGAATTTATAGAACCTTGTGGGTTAATTTGTGCATCTAATTGGGTCCCATATGATGGGACATCTAGAGTAGGGTGCGGCTTTGGGTGTGTAATGGGTGGCGCCTCATTTATTTGATCTAACTATATTATGGTTAGGAATTCTAATATGATTAAAATGAGGAATCCTAATTTGATTAGGAAATCCTTAAGTTGTTTATATAAAGGACCCTAGCCTGTTAGTTGTGATACAATCTCTCCTTCTCCCACCTTGCCGCCACCTTCACTAGGCCCACGCCTCTCTCCTCTTCCTGTCTCTAACCCATGCCTTTTTCTCTCTTGGCGTCCTCCATTGGAGCCCAAAAGAGGGTGGGCAGCACACATAGGGAGTGGTGTCAATTAGTTGATGCCACTTATTGGGTTCTTATTTCCTTTACTCTCAAGTTTGTTGAGAGTTAATTACAATCAATTATTGGTTGTTGTTCTTTTGGATTAGTTGAAGGATCAAAAAAGGTTCTTGGTTTCTTCAAGAATCAAGAAAGAAATATTAAAAGGATCATTAAAGGATTCTGTTTCGATCCAAATTTGGCTCAAGCCTATTAAGGCTTTGGTTCAGGCAAGCAAGATCCAAGAGAAAATAATTTAGGTCAGTCCTATGGATATCCATAGAGGCATGATGCTTGTACTGCTGATTTAGAATTTGTCCAGACTCAAATCCAAAGATTGAATCGGATTCAACCCAGTTACAGGTTTAAAGCAAAAGAAAAGCGATTCAGGTATGTGAATTAATTTCAGACTTTCGTTTATTCTTCCTAAATCAATACATGTTAATTTCAGCATATGTACTAGATCTATATGTACTTTCATATGATGAATGCATGCTTAGATTAAAATATTTTAATCTGATTTTTTTACTGTATTTAAATTTAAAAAATTAAAATCTACATGTACTAGCACCTATAGAAATCCAACATAATCAACCTCCAAAAGATAGAACAAATAGAACCTAGATATCCCTCAGTTTAGTATAGAACTGGAAAGGACCGTTTAATTAAGCATGGTCATAATGAAATGGGGTGATTATACAGAGTTTGGACTATACATGCAAAATGGATAAATCCTAAGTTGGATGGTATACAATAAAAGGTGAGGATTAGTCCTTCCTAATTTTGAGAATTTTTTATTATAATATTTTTATATTAAAGAAAGATGCTGAGAGGATAATTTTTCAATTAAAAAATAATATAAACAAAATTTCTACTATGGTGAATTGAACTTGATAAGTAAATCTTATATTGAATTTACACTTGATCATTTTATTAAATTTATGTAAATGGACCTTGAGGAAATAGATCCGCAACCAATTCATTTAAACTATATATATATATATAAAATAACACACATATCACAAGATGACATGAACTAAAATAAGTATCATTATCATGATCACATGCCTCTTCCATCCTGGACCATACATAAATTCATCCTCGACCATGCACAAATTCTCTCTCTTTCTCTTACATGCATGCGGGCCATAAATGGCTAAGATTTTGGCATTGGTGCGAAGTCTAAAATATAAAAATGAGCCTATAAATTTAAAGAAGTTTCCAAAAATTTGTAAGATATAAAATTACATTTACATCCTTAGAATTTGATCCATTTTTACATACACCATCTCTATTTTAAAAAATTTCAGTAAACATCTAATTTGTTGTCAATATAGTCCTTGCATCCACTTTAGGTGGAGATGTGAAAAGACACACTGATAATAGTTCTAGAGCAGTTCACTGTGAAACAATTTTGTATCTCGTTCCTCTCATAACGTAGATGCTGGCTATCAGAACAAAGCGCCATGACAATTTATGTCAGCATGTTTTTTTTGTTCCCCACTTGCCCTGCTCTTCTTTATTAAAATTGAAGAAGAGACTCTATTTTGTTGCTCAGTGATAATAGTGCATGAGGTTTCGGTAGGTCATTTAGCAATTTTAATGTTTAAAAGTCAGATGGCATATCTTCATATTGAAAATGAGACAGGCCAACTAACGTCAAAAAACTTGTTGATGGCATTATTTGTACGTGGCAACTACTTTTTATGTCAAAGTACTCTCCAAGTAACCCAAGATAAGCGATGATGGTTGCGTAGGTGACAAGAAGATAAAGACTACATGTACCATGGTAACAATTATAAAGAAGTTTTCAATGATTATTATTTTGATCTCGTTCCATTATTTAAAATAGTATTTTCAAGTTTAATAAAGTAAGATGTGCTTCTATTTTCTTATGGCACATATACCTCGCATGTATCTGTATCATGGATTGAAACAATCATACCTAATACAAAATTTTATTCTATACAACTAGGACCCACCTGGAAGCTGCTATAGTGAATTTAAAAAAAAAGAGAGAGAAAGAAACAACTTCTAAGTTAATGGTAAGAAATAAAAGAGACAACTTTTAAGCACGTGATCAACAGAGGTCGCCAATCCATATCCAAGAACAGAATAAGAAAGAGGAAACAAGCATCCAATCTAATAAAGATTTTAAAGATGCACTTCAAGATCCGGACAGGCAAGAACCAACCAAAATTCTACTTGCATTGAAACGTGAGTTTGGCAAAAAAATTCCAGTTGGAGCCGAACGCACTGCATAAGCGGCCGTCCAAAACTAAAATCAAAACAGAGGCTGACCTCTTCTCTCATGAGGCCCACAAAAAGCAGGTTTCAAGAATGCCTTCTTCAACTTAATTTTTTAAATTATCTTAGAATATACAAATTTGAAATAAGATTTAGCATTTTTTATACAAAAGTCTTACATTTTCTTTCTGTTTTTCATTAATTTTCCTGACAACTAAACATGTAATATCTGTTAGAAATTATTAGATGAGATGATAGTCTATGGTCTATGCTCTTGTATGGATTATTTCTGGGATATCAGAAATTTATTATGGATTAAGAACTGCTTAATTTATCTAATGTTGATTATCAAACAATAATACTTACTTCATTATAATAAAATTTATCATACTTTTATGAAATACTAATAAGAACTATAATACTATTCTAATCATTAATCATTCTTTAAAGCAATAGCCATTATATATAATATATAGACACACACGGATACCAAGGGTTGAAATTCGAATTTGTGTTTATTCTAAAGTATTTCTATTTAACTCGTAGAGTTTGTATTTATTTAAATATTTTTTATTTTTTATTTATTTAAATTATTTATATTATTCTAAAAATTTATGTTTATTCTGATATAATAGAAATATTTTAAGATAAATACAAACTCAAGTCCCATCCATATTAATGACATATTTTTTTTATTTTTTAAGTCAAATGATTGGATAAATGGCAGTTAAATTTTGTTTTGCTGCATGAAGATCTATGTAGATTGACAGATTGGATGGTGGAGAATTTGATCGGATTTATAGCCAAATCCGATCAATCTGAGCTTAGCCTGTTTATGTATGTGTGTGTATATATATAGACATAATAACATATATCTAAATAATAGTTATTTGTTTGATTGTCATTTTGTTATAACAAAACATAGTTATTTTGTTTGTTTTTAACAGTATAGCATTATAAAATTCAATTTTATCATTTCTTCTTAAAACATTTGCACCATTTTTTAATTGAGCAAACAATGATTGGACATAGGATAGACATTTTATTATGATCAATAATGGGTTAATGGCACTGGCATGCATCCATAGTAACCGACTTATATCAACATGGAGGTAGATAATGATATGTGGGTCCATGATTTGATTATTAACGATGGCAAGAGTTGGAGGTCATCTGTTTCTTCGGTGGTCAGCTTGTCGATAGAATTCTTGCTATCCCTATCTCTGTTCATCGGAGCCATGATTTGAGGGTGTGGGGTTGATCATGCAACCCCAAAATTCCAACGAGGGATCTTATTGCGATGAGCAGGCTGGTGCCAGAGAGAAGGATTGAGACAATCTGAAAATAGAGAGTGGTTGTCTATCCTGGGGTCAGATTATTCATTTGGAAGGTTGTTTGGGACCAATTGATGATCTAAATTTTTCTCAGAGATAAAAGTATGGAGCTTCTGATTGCCTACCTAATCTGTGAGCTGGATGAGGAGTCGACAGAGCTTGCCCTGCTTCGGTGTTCAAGAGCATGCTTGATTTGGAGGATGGCGGGTGGCCAGCCTTAGGGGACAACCAGTGGATTCTGGCTCTTCTTCTTATTGGATACGATTTGTCGGAGTACATCTGAGGGCCAATTTTGGGTGATATGATGGCATACATCGCGTATCAGATTTGGTTGTCTAGGAATAACTTGATCTTCGATGCTGAGGTGGTTCCTATACATCAGATGTTGAAGAAAGCCTGCTACTTTACTGAGGAGTATAGCTATTTTGATGCCGTTGGCCAGTCCCTTGTCACCTTGAGTTCTTCGGACTCCCTTGCTGCTCATACAGTGACTCGAAGGATTCTTTTGATTTCTTGAGAGCCCCCAACCTTGGAGTTTGTCAAGGTCAAGTTTGATGGCAGCGTGAGGGATGGCAGAGATGGTGCTGGCTACATCATCCGAGACTCGAATGCTGGCTACTGGGGACTCATCCCTTTCTGAGCAATCGATCTCTAATGCGGAGCTTCATGTCGTTTGGGCTGGTATTATCTACATGCATCAGGAGCTGTAAGTTGAGAGGATCTTCATTGAGAATGAATTTATCATGGTCATTGACTGGATATGTGATAAGATGAGGTATTTCGATATTCATCCGCTGCTCCATGACATATGAGGGATTTTAAATCATTCCGCTGTGATAGCTGTTCGACATATTTTTTGGAAAGTGAATAACGCTGCGGATTGGATTGTCTCTTTCGTGATCGATCACACTAAAGATTGGATTTAGTGTTAAGATGATGATTGTCCAAAAATACTGCATGATACATTATATTTTAATTTTTAGATTGCACTCATACTAAACTAATATAACCAGCCGTTTATACAAATAATAATAATAATAATAATAATAATAACACCCTCATTCTTGCAGCCTTGTTATTAACCAATAACCATCCTACAGCGACCGGCAATACATCCAACGATCCAACAGTCACGTATCATCACCCGACTACCGCCGGTCAATGTAGTCGATTTTCCATAAAGCGTGAGTGACGCTATAAAGTTCATAATCCCAACTAATCATTCCTAAAGTATAATTAGCGGTAATCAAGCATAAATTTCCTCACCGCCTTCCTCCCAATCTCTCTCGTATATATCTACTGCAAGAATTCCCATGTTCGATGCCGAAGCCCGCACTCGAAGGCGGACAGATCGGCGAGTTCCGTGGAAACCCTAATCCCCAACCCTAGCCCTGGAAATCCACCGACGACAGCACGAACACCCGAAGATCCCCGCCAGTGATCGCTTCGGCTCGATCCCTTCTCCGAATCCAAGAAAAGATCCTCCTTCCTCCTTGAATATTCGCGGAGTTCTTTGTAGACCAAAGTTGGATTTCTTGGTGTCCGAAGCGCATTAGCGAAGGTCGGATCTGTAAAAGGTTTCCATTTTGGGGAGAAAGCTATCTTGGTTCTAGATTTGAGGAGATTCTGCGGGATTTGCATGGTTGCACTTGTTCTTGGGCTTGGATCGCCGATTCCGACAAGTAGAACTGGTGGGTTGTTCCGAGCTGGCTTCGAATCGGTTCGGGATCTTGAATTCTGGTTGAAGTCGACCGGGGGATGTAGATCTTCTCTTTTTGTTAGGTTTGGATCCATGGCATTGGATGGAAAGGGCGGAATTGTAGGGTTTTGAGTCGTTGTTCTTTTTCCTCTTTTTTGGGTGGTTCTTTTGATCATTGTACGTTGGATGAGACGGATTTTGAAGGGAGCGGGGAGATGAGGGGGAGGCCCGTGGTGCGGGAGGGACAATGACTGGAGGGTCATTGGGTATTCGAAACTCGGGGAGTTATGGATCATTGCAATCGCAGCTGCACAACGGTGCCACATTGCCAATTCAGTCAACATCTTGCTCCGTCTCCGTCCGCAAGCCGCCGAAGATGCTCCTTCAGAGCTCGAGAGAGAAAGAGAGGTTCCTGCCATGGATCTGCAAACTCGCCGGCAGAAGGAAGATTGGGATGCTGCTTTTGCTCGTCGCTTCAGCTGCAGTCGTTCTGTCGTTCATCTCTGCTATGAGTAAAGGTCTGACCTTTCTTTCGTCTTCCACCTCTCTTTAACCAGTTTACTGTTCTGCAAGTAGATGATTGTTAGGCGGGATTTCTCTGTACGTATCTGCCAGTATAAATGTTGGCGCAAGCAGTTAATTCCTATTTTTTAAATTTTTCGTGCAGTTCTGAGTGAAATTTTCTGCTATACCAATTTTCAAAGGTTTCATGTTATGGTTCCTGGATGTTGACGGATTATGTTTTGATTCTTATTGACTTTCTTGCTTGTTAGGTTATATATTGCTCTTTCAAGACTCCAGATTTTAAAGAACATCAATGATCATCCTTCATCTCTTTCTTTCTTCTTCAATCCTTTTTTTTTGCTTTCCTGGTGGTGGGGTGGGGGGTGGGGTGCGGCGCGGGGGCGGATATAGGTACACCAGGCGTCTAGAGTAAACACATCCATTGGAGTCAGAGAGGAGGATGTCACAAAGTTGCGTTGGGGCCAGAGCTGATGAAAATGATCATCTTCATTTATTGGTGTCTTCTGGGAGCAGTCTACGATAACTCTGTAACCACTTATTGCCCATAATTCGAAGTTGCTTGTGGTTATGGTTGCCACCCACAATGTTACTGTGAATCCTAATTTAAGGTTCTCTGGACATCAGAAGTATGGATGAAAGTTTAGGATAAAGAAATTATTAAATTGCCTGGGTTTGGCTACTTGATCCCTGTAGATTGTCAAACAAGGTTCTCTGGACATCAGAAGCATGGACAATCATTTAGGATAAAGAATTATTAAATTGCCTGGGTTTGGCTTCTTGAGTCCTGTGGGTTGTCAAAATTCAAAATTATCTCTGGATAAGCTGCCAAGTGTGACTAGTTATATTCAAATGTCTCTGCCTATGCATTAGTCCGAAGACTCCGAACATTACTGCATCAGAGCTGAAGTGTTTAATCCTCATCTTTTCTATTTGATAAGCCATGAAATATTCTGCTGGCAGTTATCTTAGTATGTAATCTTGTCTGTTGTTGCCTGTTTCAGATGAAGATGCATCAGAAGGTCTTCAAACTAACTTGGGCTCTTCATATCATGTTCGCGGTCTTAAAAGAACTGGTGGGACAGCATTGCGTAATTTCACACCTCCATTCACTCCTGTAAAAGAGAATAATACAGAGATAACAGCAATTCCAAACCAACAGTCTGCAAGTGGTGATAGTGAAACCCAGCCTCCTGTTCCAGTACTTCCTCTGAGAACAATTTTTATACACCATCCTTGTGAAAATTTCTCCTTTTCTCCCCACCAACTGATAGGAAACGCACTGGCCCACGACGTAAGTTTGATTTGATTAAATATTTGGATATCAAACTTTTAATTCATTTCTCCCTTATATAATTTTAGCATGGAACTGAGGGTTTCATTATTTTTCCTCTTTTTTTTCTGTAGCATGTCCTGTGTGCTATATCCCTGTAGAGCAGGCCATGACCTTTATGCCAGCTTCCCCATCAGTATCACCTGTCCTTAAGAACTTAACTTATGTTTCTGAAGAAACTTTAACAGTGAATAAGACAAATGGAGGTTCTATATTTGGAGGACATCCATCTCTGCAGCAGAGAAATGAATCTTTTGATATTAGAGAGTCGATGATTGTGCATTGTGGGTATGGTTAAGTCAAACTTGTTGCTGTTGGTAACTTTACTTTCAATAAATGTATATAACTGCATCAATGAATTGAACATTTTTTAGCTGATGTCAGCATCTCAGTCAACATCTTCGTTATGGTCAGATTGTTCGAGGAAGAACCAGGTCAAGGGACTGGGTTTGACGTAGATGATGCGGATCTTCTTGAGATGGAGCAATGCCGTGGCGTCGTCGTTGCCTCTGCTATTTTGGTATCTACACTGTAGTACCTGTTACTGCTCTTGTTTCTTTTTCCTTTAGTTTTTCACCTCTGACTTTTGTTTATCCAACTAAATGGAATCTCACTTCTACATGGTTGACCAGGAAATTATGATGTAATGCAACAACCAAGAAACATTAGTGAATATGCAAAGAGAAATGCATGCTTTTATATGTTTGTGGACAAGGAAACAGAAGACTACATAAAGAACACCACTAACCTGGACAGCATTCAGAGAGTTGGGTTATGGAGAGTGGTGGTAGTTCGAAACCTTCCTTATGTCGATGCAAGGCGTAATGGAAAGGTGCCCTTTACTCTATATTTTTGCTTTTAGATTTTAAACTATAAGTTGCAGTGATCATCAGCCTACTTTTGGCACAGTTTAATGGTTCCCTAGAATTTAGGTGAAAAAGTTTGCTGATTTATTGGTTGAAATTAATTGTATAATACTAGATTTCATTTTTCAGTATTTTGAAAATGATTTTCCGTAGTGTTATACATGATTAGGGTTAAGTTGATATTTTCTGTTCTTAGAGTTTTATAATATCATATGTTAGTAATATAATGAGAGCAAAAGTGAGAGAAACGAAGTTGTAAAAGGTTCATGAGCCCTGGAAACTGAGAAACAAATATATAGGCATTCTGAAGGGCCTAAATCTTAATCACAGGCAGTAAAAACACTAAATGTTAGAGGGCCTCATTTTCAAAGATACCATTAATGCACAATGTTTATTCTTTCAAGCACATCTTTACTGATGTTTAAATATGTTTGAGAGAAACAGGCAACTCTTTCAGGTAGCCTACTAATGGTGTGCCTTGTCTATCAAAGATTCTTCTGTAATGAGTTGGTCATCATCAAAGTCCTGTATTGAAGTCATTTGGTAAGAGTTGGCCTGGTCCTTGTGACTGTAAAAGATGCGAAATGAATCTGTATTTTGGCCTATGTTGTGTCAAAGAATTTAAAGTTAAAACTTGTGTGAGAAGATTATTTTCTGGTAATATTTTTTGATGTGGGGATTGATTGGCTGAAAGGACTGAACAAAATAAGGAAGAATCGTTGAAGAGAGACTTGGGGCCATTGGAAGAACCTTAATGCCTCACGAATGATAACATTGTGGAGGTCATGAATTTGTAAGTTTGTCACCATGAAAACTTGTACATGCTATCTAAGCGAGATAGAGGAGATTGTGAGGAGGCTAAAAAGACCTATTATGGCTTAGCTAGTTGTTGGATTTTTTCTTCACCATTTTATTTTGGCTCATTAAGAATTTTCTGCCCTATAAATACAACTCCTGAGGTGATATGGCCACAGAATTATGGTTTTGCTGATGGGTCATGAAAGGTAAGATCTGTCCATGATTTCATGCACGTTTGATGATTGCTGTTATGTTCCTCTTATATGTTATGGCAATAGAATATTTGGGCATTGTTAAGGTGAAGGAAAAGCAAATGGGCATGGTACTGAAGATGGCTATAAGCCCCCTCCCCCAACCTTCTCTCTCTCTCTCTCTCTAAAAAAGAAGGCTGTAATTCTATCCTAATGGTTTTGATTATCGCCAACAACCTTGGTTAATTATCTTAAGCCAATGGAAGATTCAAGCACTATCCTAGGTAGTCTGGAATATTAATAAGATATGGACATCATGTCATTAATTCTTTACCTTCAGTCACATTAAGATTCAGACACTTCAAAGTTCAAATTGATTGTAAATCTTTTTGGTTTGTAACATTGTTCATCTTATCTTTTTGACTTGTTAGGATCGAATTATATGTTATTGATGTATGATTATACTTCCTCATCAAGATATCATACAAGAGATTTCTACGCTGGCCAGTCCTTTGATTCGAACTTTTTTGCAAATCCCATTATTTGTTATTATCTTAATAAAGAGGCACAGGTGTTGGTGGTAAACATTCTTTGGTTTTAGATCACTCTACACTATAAATTAGTGGATGACTGGTTCAGAGAGTAACCTCACTAATTGTGACAAAAATCATAAACATTTGAGCTAGGCTTCATGTGCCACCTGGTATTACTATGTTGTGCAACACGTCATGCTGCAAGGTGGCTAAAATGATATCCAGGGTTCTTGTTGAGTTGGTGGATGTCAGTCCTTCTCATGTCATAAATGTCGTTGTGGTTCATATGAAATGTGATGGTACCGTTCTGGACTGAACTTTTATAATGTCCAACTCTATGAACTACATCTCGCTCCTGCTTTGTTGAAGGTTCCATTTCGCATCTTTGCTTAAATCTCCCACATAGTCATTTTGAAAACTAAGAAGGCTTCACATGTGCAGTGGCAAAAATAATAGTACAAAATCAAGTTCCAAGATTCTGAGAGGTGAACATGGGTTTCTGCTTGGCTTTTCCCATAAATTCAATGAAATACAGTGAAGAAACATATTTTTAAGGATTTATCTGTATGTGAGTAAAATTTGGATTGAAATAATTTGGTGCCACAAATAAGTTTTCCCTCTAATAACTTAATAGATATGAAATTGCTTTAATGCTCTTGTCCCTGCTTTGTCATTTTATGGATTATTGATATCCCTTAAACACATAGCATTTTCATGTAACCTATGATTATTGTTTTTCTACAAACAATTAAATGAAAATGTCAGATAGTTTATAAACTTAGTTATCGTATATAGTGTATCTAGTTTGAGTTAACAATATGCATTGGTATTTGAATTCTGAAAAGACATCTTGTTTACACTAGGAAGTAATTAAAAATAAAGTTGATGCACTGTATTTTTCTCAACAATGTGCTCCAAATGGTATCATCTTATAGTATATGTACCATGCTGACCTGGGACTGGTGCATGCATGTTCTTGATAATATAATGCTTTGGTTGAGAATTGTTTGGCTTGGTCTAATTGAATGAAGGACAAGCCGATTTTAGGCCAAATATAGTCAATATACTGTCAATAGACCAGAAAAGCTAAACCTTTTCAAGAAAGAAAAACTCTATGAGATAGTAATAAAGCTGAGAATGTTGCATAGTTTACTACATATGATGATGGTGATGCACACAAGATGAGGTTGGAAGAGAAGAGAACTAGTGGATAAATTTTGGGTGGACCAATGTTAAAGCTAGGACAGAGAGTAACCATGCTAATCAAAACTCTGGTATTATCTGTTAGTGGATAATGCAGTAGAAAGCTGGTTGATATTGCCTTGTTTAGTCATAGTGAGGGGTGCTCATAGTTGCCTGGTTGGATTGCGGAGGTGAACCTATAAAAATTTGGGTGGATGTCATCACTTAAAAGTGCCTGCATTGACTGCATGGGAACATTTGGAGAGTAAAGTTTCATAAAGTTGGTTAGAGGGACAGCATTAAACTTGTTTATCACTTTGTTCCAATAAGCATGCAAAAGATGAAGCATGTGTTGTTGAATATATCATTACTTGCTTTTGCATTCTCACATTCCGCTTTGCCTTTTCTGATGTAATATCACTTTGATATCTATTCTTAGGACTAGGATTGTTCTTCTAGGATGGTTTGAAGTTCTTATATTCAAATTTTGGATTTGAAGACTATTAATGTGTTTAACATATAGTGAATATTTCGCCATTTAAAAAATCTTGGTAAGGGTCATGGCTTATTCTTCCACCTTCATTTGTATATGTCAAAAGACCCTATCTAATCTTATTGTTACACAATATGTATTTTAACTTGGAGGCTAATTTCCTCAATTTTCTTCTGGATACACTTGTTATACATGTTGTTTGCAGCAGGGTTTTAGTTTTTGCCTGTATATTTAATTGGTAACAGGAAATCTCAGTGGTCAACGGCAAAGAAAGACAAGCTCTGTTTAATGCTTAGAAGAGAAGCAATGACAAGTATAGTTTTGACAAGTCCTATTATGACTGTTTCAAAATGCCACAAAGTGGCCATAAAGTGTTTCAATCAAGTCTATCACATAAAGAAATTATACCAGGAGTTGGTAGATGATGATTTTAAATAGAGTATTCTAATTGATGCAAATTAAAAAGAGTCTCAAACTAGCAAGTTTAAATGTAATTTAGATTGAATGGTAGCAGAGCATATTGCCTATGAGTATTAGCAAGCTTGGAAGTTCCTAAAATTTGGAGCACCCAAAATGGGAGTTTCCTTGAAAGCTCCACAAGCTTTAAAGAATTAAAAACCAACCAAATATCAGAAGAAACACTGAAAAAAAAATTCTAACAAAAAAAAAAAAAAAAAAAA
>KE505044.1:225618-246840 GCA_000441515.1 Elaeis oleifera | reverse complement strand
CACCAATTCAAGTGCATCTGCTGATGTAGGTAATTATCCAGATTTAGACTTCCCCTCCTTTTCTTGTGGGGTTCAACAAAATAGTAGCAATAACATTAAAGCAAATTAAAGTTCTCACGATCCTGCACATATATTGCCTGTCCTTGTCGATAATCCTCACATCCTTCTGAAGCAGCCACAACCTCAGCTTATTGGCTCTCTCTTTATCCATCTTCAGTAATGGACTGTGGACCTCTCCACCTACAGTTGATTCCCGATGAACTTTTGTGGTCTATAGCATGTCTGATCTGGCTCAATAAGAAATGAATTCCAGCGCGGGTTTGGTTTCACTAGATCAACTAATTTTAGAATTTTGGCCCAGACATATCTGAAACTATGAGATCCAAGACAGCAGCAAGTTTGCCATACATGCAATCTAGCAAAGACCTGTATCACTTGGATACACAAAGATTTTATGAATGATAACGTGTGAAAATTAATAAATTAAGGAGGGTGCGGGTCTTGCAGGAATGATGATGAACTAGAGATCAGAAGTTCATGGATCCCGCAATTCCATCATTTTCAGGATACCAAAGATCACCTTCTCTAGGAAATTAATAACTTGAAATACACTTGAGCCACTTCACCCATTTATAGTTTGCAAGAACAGCAAAGCTAGGGCGGCACCTGCTCGGTCATCTAAAAATGCTGCAATATGCGGCAAGTTGGTTGAGTCAAGTCTTAGCATGCTTGCATCACTGGAAACCCCAGGAAGTTTTTAAGAGTGACTAGTGCCTTGTAGTATACTTCTTGCAAGAATGATCAGGCATCTCTGGGCCTCTAATGAATTAGACAACATTATTCAACCATTTCGATACTCAAATCCATTTCGATATAGATACAAGCCATAGAATATGCCTGCACATATTGCGAGTTGGTCATGTGCAGCTTCGGATTGGCTCATTAGTAGCCCATTTGAGCTCAGCTTAGAAACAATCTTGGCTCATAAACGAGCTGAGCCTGAACATATCGGTCTGCAAAAATAAGGGAGGCTTGCCCTGCTCCGTAAAAGCTCAGTTCAGAGCTAATATGAGCCAAGTTTGAGCAACTTAAATTAAGCTCGGCTTGAGCTCGCAACTCACTAAAACGCGTTGAGGCTATGCTTGGCTTGTTCTCAACCACCCATAATTATAGCATCTGGCTAATATCCTCATCCATATTGTATCCACTAAGAAAACAATATGGATTTGATACGGTAATATTAGGTCAGTAACCAAATCTCTCATTACACTGATAATTCTATTTAGTCTTGTACACCTCTTGTAGACTCTAAAGGAATAAAAAGAAAATCAAGATGTTTTTAATCTTTTTTTCATACAATGAAATCTTTAATTTGATGAACTGCATTTTTGGCTGTTCTTTTAATCAAAAAGAAATTATTAGTATCCACTGAAGATTATAGGTGGTTAAGTGAATATCATAATATCCTTTCCTTTACATTATTTTAGAAAATAATAAAAAGTTACAAGACCAAAAACTTATATTATTTAATAATAAATAAAACTAGAATCATATTTTATCGATAAAATTTAACAATCTGATTAATATTCCTATTGTCAACATCTGATTTATATCTAAATCTATTTAAAACATAAACAGATACAAATTTAGCATCTAATGGATACAAATATATCAATATCCAATCTCAGCCCTAACTGTACATCCACTTCAAGCCTAGTTGGATGCTTAATTCTGAAACAATTCCGACCGCTACCTTGTCCTTCAACTCCATAGATTATCATTCATGTGAAAAATATCACAGGAACATTCAAGTTGGCCATACAAATGTCATAAACATATAACTGCTTCTAGAAAGTTCACAGGTTGCTAAGCATAAGAAGAATAGCTTGGTTTACATTTTAAATTTAAAACAAGGACAAACGGTGACACCACATACAGGGACTACTCTTTGGTACAGACAAATCTTGGAGGTTGCAAACAAGTTGAATCTAATAAAGTTTATAGGATATGGAATCAAGTTCGGCTTTTATTCTTAGATTCAATCTGGATTCCTATTTGTAATAAGTTATTTAAGTCTAGAATAGACTCAAAGAACAATAACATTATACCATTATCTCACATCTACAACAAATTAAAAGAGAGCATCATGTGTGCGCAAGTATTATGAAATTATTATTGAGCTATATAATCATACCCAATTTGACCCCATAGGATCCAGAATTAGGATCCAAACCTTACTATTTTCTGACTATGGTGCTGTGTTAACCAGCTTTCAGTGCCACCGCCACCAACCATGCTTGACGTAAGTTTCTTGTGCCAAATTCATATGAACCAAAAAGAAATAAAAGAAAGAAATATTATAATATATGAATCACTTTTTAATCTTCATTATTCCACCAACCTGTATTATATTTATTCTAAACTGAAAAATCATTTCCAAATTCCTGGGTTCCAACTCCACGCAAGCTACACATTTTAATTGCCACAGAAGGGTAACCCAGAACCCTTGGAATTCCCCAGGCAACATAAAGGAAGTCATAACAAAAGGAGCTCAGGAAATTATCAATATGTGGAACAAGTCCAGCTCAGGTCCAAGATTCAAAATATCATTAACTAATTCTGCCACCATATAAAATTATATTGATATACATAACAATATCCATTGTAACAGAATGTGACTGTCATAATAATAATATGCCTAATTCCTATTAAACTTGTATTCCGAGTATGTATCACTGTATCAGTGTTGCAAACTGTTTCTCTTTACCATAAGAATATAAAATAAAATCTATCACTACAACATTCAAAGCTCAATCATTATCAAAGATCATTTACTATAGTGATTGGACCTATTCAGGAAAAAAAAGAGGAGGAGAAATAAAGAAGGAAGGAAGGAAGAACCGCCATCACTTATACTGAGAAAAAAACTGGAGAATAAGAAAACTATCAGAAAGTCAAAAGCATGAAACAGATGAAGAAAAAGAATCCACCAAAAAAAATACCTGCTTATGAGTAATATATAGAAAATCTCAGTGACGGATGGACACAATGTCACCCAAGATATCATAGAAATGGTTTAGGCTAATCTTTTCTTTTCCAGAGTAAATAGCCTCGGCACTTCCTCCCTTTGATCCTTGTGCAGCCATCTCCACAAGCATATACAACTTCTTCAGAGGCATCTGAAAGCATCCCAAATAATGTAAGAACCAACTACAGCATCATTTAACATTCCAACAAAGGATGTTATTGTCAGCTTCTACCAACGTTACAATTTATCTATGCTAAGGTTCGGCCGACGAGTGGACTGTAATAGTTCAGAATCTACAGAACTAACTTTTCACTTTAATCAATTCAGACTTGATGGCTTCACTTAAAGCAAAACCAACATGGTCCAAAGGGGATCATGAGTGTGCATAGTACTCAACAACTAACAAGTTGCCCAAAAGCAAAATCTCATCCTTTATTATTGCTCATCTAATACATATTAAGTAGCAAACCAACATGAAATATAATAACAGTTTCTTCTTTCTTATAGTTTTCAGTGGTGTTTTTGAATCAAAGGTCTGGAAAGAGAATAAGAGAAATAGAGCTTACATCATGCAGTGCCTCAGCTGCTAAATCAATATCATCTTCAGCAAATACATGGAGGCCTTGCAAACCTGCAGAAAGGAGATTTCATGAGCTAGGCTAACACAGCCAATTATGACCATGAATTTTGAAGACCTGCAATAAGAACTGCATAGTTGCAAGATGATGTCAATCTAACAAAATTTCTCAACGTCCAATGATACAATTATAATGCCATCAAGTTGCATAATGTCAGAAGTCCAGCTTGTGTATACCATCTTAACTTATGCATGCACAATCACATGCATTCCTGAAAATACAATTAACATGCATTTTGGTAAAAATACAAATAGTTCCACGTAGCAAAGCACCCTCCAAATCATAAAAAACAAAATCTCAAAGGTCATGGAAGCCCAAACTTGGTAAAACAAGCACGCCACACTTATAAAATAGTTATTTAAGTGTTTTTACTAGATATAGGAATATCAAATAGCATGAGGGGTAGTGTTCCCACTCACCTATGATACAGTTCAGACTTCAACTCGGTTTTCTAGATACAATGCAATAAATAAACATGTGATTTTAGGGCCTCTTTTGCATGGTTGTCTTTAGTTTTATTCCCTACAATAAGTGAATTACCACTTGGAGATTGATATTGGAAATTGCATTTGCATGGAACTTTTGCCACTCCTTTTTCTTCTTTTTTGAGAGAGAGAGATAGACATATGGAGAGAGGCCCACCTGTACCATAATTACCTAGATCCTAATCCTTGGGGATGCACCATCCAAGGCTCGAACCTAGTACCTCTCTGGTTGCTTTTATTTTCACTTTTTTTCTGAAAGCAATACTTTGCTGCAAAAAACTCTAAAGGTTGTACAAAGATTTTATAAAACAAAAGGGCCTCATCATGCATATTTGTTTGGTCTACATTCAATTTTCTTCTTGGATTTTGAAAACAAAAGCAAAAAACAAAATCAATCCCAAACAGGCCCTTAGTGAACATGCACAATATCCTGATGACAGGTTAATTTTACTTATACCATTATATATCCACCAATCATTCCCTTCTTGTTTTCTGCAAACATTTTCCTCCCATATTTCTTTACCTTTCTGGCATCTGCCTTGTCTAGAGTTGGAACATGGTATGCGACAGAGAAAGCATCACATATGCCAAGAGACTCCAGAAAGCCCACCTCACTTGTTGTTCCAATTACCAGCATGTTCTTACCCTGCAAAAGGACATAGCATATCCATAATGTCAGCATCTATGCAGGTAGCCCTATTTATAGCTTACTGCATAAGAACAGTAACAAATAAAAGACTCAGCGACTTCTGGGCAAGAAACCTTAACAAAATTTGCATAAACTGTTAACATCATAGCTCTGTGATGTTAGATAAATGCAGGTATAGTAAGTAAAAGTTCTGGTATATTTAATCTCATAATTTCTTCTCTTGAATTGCCAAGCTTTTGCAGAAAATGTTTCAAAAGAAAAGAGCAAAAGGAATGGAAGAATAAGTACCTTCGGAGGAAGCCTTTTCAGAAGGACCAAAAGTGTTTGTGAAATCAAATTCGAAAAGCGTGGTCCAATAGCAACATACTCCAACAACCTAAAGTATAGAATATGTAGAACTGTCAGGCATACACAATAACATCAGGAAATAGCATGGTGTAAATATGATAGCATTTAATTTTCACAGAAAATGAGAACTTGCCTAGAGGGCAAGGGGACTTTCCTTACCATGTTTAGAGGTCAGCCAAGAATCATGTTTCATGCAAATTGCATTTTGTATACAAATGAATATTAACAGGCTGTCTATTCAATTCTCTGGTAGCTTTAGCAAATCTATCATAGTTACATAAGTTAGGACTTACCTTTCAATATCATCCAGAATTATGATGCTTAATTGAGATTTGTAAGCATCTTCAAATACCTGCATCATAAACGAATACAAGTCAATTCTAGCATACAAGGGAACAAAGAACATCAACTTGTTAGCTCATTTACTTGCAAAGAGTAAGAAGCTTTTCTAGATTTCCTTAAGCTTTAACATATACAAATTTAAGTAGGCTAATTTAAATATAAACAAACCTTAACAATCTGTGCACATTTACTGCTTTCACTGAGACCAATCATTGTTTCTGCTGAGATCTATAGTCACACAAGGGTGTCATGTTACTAGACGGAAGCAAACTTAAAAGAGTTGATGATCATCAGAAATATGAGAAGATGCTTACTATCTTAACATAGGGGAAATCACTGTCAATGCCAATTGTAGCTGCCATTGCTGTCTTACCACTGGCAACAGAAATACACATCAGATAACATACCCACTGCAACAAAGATCGGTGGAAAGAACAAGTATATGATAAGCTACCTGCCACTTGGACCTTCCAGAAGGCAAGTAACAAGTGGGCTGCCCTTGCTTACTTAACTTGCTCCACAAGAAGCATAGCTCTTTGATAGATGTGTTTGTGCCTCTCACCGCAGTCAACCATACCATTAAGCCTGCATACCATTTATGGTTCAAAATATAATGTTATGCCATCCAAAAACAGGACAGACATATGCTTCTTGTGACCATGGACGAACATAAACTTTGACATGATAGGATCTCTCACAACTCGATACTGTGTTTTTTTGGTTTAGCTAACTGAACAACCCTAACCAAGTCTAAGATTATATTCAGAAAACATGATAAAACAGACGTTCCACTTCAAATGATTATAAATGAACATACCTTATAACTGTTTAGATTGGTTGAGAGACAAAATGATTGATGATATTACATTTGGACCATGAAGCAAGCTTCATGCAATTAGGTTTGAAAGCAAAGCACATCTCTTGAAACAAATATTATGTTTAGATCCTCCACCTTGAAAAGTGTGGCGGAAACAAATTTAATTTACTTCCATATCTTCAATATATATATATATATATATATATATTAAGCTAGAAACAACATGCATATCCAGTTTGGATTAGTGTTGCAAATGCAGAGTATCATTTAAGTGAATTTTGAAACACAAAATTTGTTGATGGTAATAACTTGACTGCACCTGCATCGTTCGAGATCATCTGTGGATGCACCAAACGCAGGGACAATTTCTTGCAGAGCATGCAAAAAGTCATCCATTGTAACTTTTATACTCTCCTCATCTAAAGGTTTAGTAAGATCATCCATGCTTATTTGCCGATTCAAGGCAAATGAGACTGCACTTTTGACCACACCTTCCAGTTCAGCTCCACTGTAATTCTTTGTACGTGCAGCTGCATCAGATATGAATAAGCACTTTAGCACTCACAAATCCCCATTACATATAACCTCATATTACATCAACAAAATCTCACGGTTATATATATGACCGTCCATAAGTTGAAAGCAAGTCATTTGCTAGTGCATGCCTTCTGTTTTTTGCAAAGGTGTAGGATGGCAATTGCAACTAAAATTTTTTATTTCAGATAGAACATAGTGTGGAAATAGATTGCAGTCAGTGTCAAAACGTTTGAAACTCAAGTTAGCACTAGCACATACACCTTCATTATGGTCACTCACTGAACTGAAAAAGGTAGCAGAGACGCCAAAACAGCCACTACTTTACTCATCAAACATACTATTATTGCAGATATTGCGACTCATAAGTCTACTATGATCAAATGTGCAAAATATCAACAGCCAGCTGTGTCCTCTTTTAAAATCAACAAGAAGCTAATGAAGTGCTTTAAAACTGCAACAACAAAAGCAAAAGAAAAAAAAGGACCACCAAGCATGCAAGCTTGCCATAATGAAAAACTTAGCAGGCAACTTCTACTTAGGGTGAAATCCCCACTTCGGAATCTTCCCAGAAACTCATACCCGGATCAATCACTACAAAGACAATTCCAAAAGCTCCGATGATCAAACCAAGAAAGCGGGAATCAGGTGCATAAAGTGGAGTATTGGAGCATATTTCAAGTATGTGTCCTCAGAAAAAGGCGACATTGGCATTCTTAGAAGAAGAATAGGAAGAAGAGTTCTTATGCCCATGTGACACTTCGAGAAGACACTGGAGGTGAAACATTTTCATACATATGGCTGTTCATGCTCAGAAGCAACAACTTAATCATGATTTGATGGAATTCTAACATCTTTAAGATATGCATGACATGCCGAGGGAAACTTTGCAATCTCATTATTGACAGTGGAATTACAGAACATGTGGTCTCAGTGACTTGGTTGAAAAACTGAACATGACGATGGAGCATAAAGAACATCCCTATCAGCTGGCATGGCTTAGAGACCATGAAATGTCTTACTTTTCAAATGGGAATATCTATACTGAGAAGATGTTATGTGATATAGTTCCTATGTCATCTGCAAATATTTTATTGGGGCAACCGAGGTTGCATTATTGCATTGTTCAACATGATGCATAAGCCAACACCTATACATTCATCTATGAAAGGCAGATTTTGACTCTCCAACCTACTCCATCAGTGGTGGCTTCAGGCTTCCAACAATGAAAAGCAATCAGGGATTCCAGATTACCCAGGAAACAACACATCATCAAGGCAAAGACATATCAGGCCATGGAAACCAATTTAGGAATTTACTCAAACTCAAGGACGAGCCTCTATTATTATTGGATGCAATTAACGTAACAAGAAGCCCATCTAAACTCACCAGTACCTTGCTACCCTTCACAGGTAATATTCATGATACAGTAGCGTGAACAGTAAGTGCACCTGTTTTGGGGTAATCTGGTCATAGTTTTCTAGTCTTTTTTATTGGTTAGGAGTCTTAAGTGCTATCGAATTATAGGCCAGCTGATGCTTGTCTAATAGGAGTTCTACTCAGATGTTTAGAGTCAATATTTCCTACTCAGGGTCCTAATAATAATAGAATTAGGGACTGATCTTACCCATTAAAAGGGACTGTGACTGGCTGTTTAGGCCAGTCTTCTGGAAGTTTGTCCATGAGTTACTACTGTGAAAACACTCTTCAACTTGCCTTTCACTCTACCATGCAAAACACTGCTAAAAAACAGAGTTCTTGTTAAGAAACAAATCTGAGATCATGCTGGAGAATGTTTATACCAGCAGATGAAAGACTTGATTCAAAGTGTTTGAATTCAAATCTAACTATCAACCTTCGCTTGAATTACTGCTGCTCTAGACCTTGCAGCCGCCTATCTTTTGAGAGGCGACATCAGAGGCTATGAATATCAGCAGACTCCTTTCTCTCGAATCTTCCATACACATTCATCACATGTACCACAACACTGGTATATGTAAATGAGAAATGTTCCATCTTTATTGCCGGGCACGTGTGCATGCGGAGTTTTGGGCCACATGTGCAAAGGCTTTCCTTTCTTATTTTTGCACGGACACTCCATTCTCTCGAATCTTCCATGCAAATGCATCACATGTGCCAAAACACTAGTATAAATAAATGAAAAATGTTCCTCTTTTTTTTAGCCAACATTCAGTGGGGGAATATATCCACATGCAGTCTTTCCTTCCTTATTTTGTGTGGGGTGACTCCTTTCGCTTGAATCTTCTGTGCACATGCAACGCATGTGCCAAAGCACTAGTAATGTTAATGAGACATGATAATGTTTCAGCTTTTAATTTGAGTTCCTAGACTCCTACTAATTTGACAAAAAGTCGCCTCCATGAATCATCTCAAACAATCAAGTTAAGTGCCAAACTATACCATTTTTATGAAAAGAAAAAAAAGGTATCCAAATAGTTATTAGCTAAACTGGAGATAATATGAACCATATAAAAGTTAAGGAAAAGTAAAAGCACATACCAAGCTCTTGAAGGTTCACGTCTGCTGCAAGAAATGAGTTTTCTTTCATTTTATTGTATGTATTTGAAGAATTTGCAAGCGACCATTTTCATCAGGGAGGTTAATCTCAACATGAACCTCCAGGCGTCCAGGTCTGCAAGTGGAACACATCAAAAAAATTCACAATTTCACATTACAAAAAAAGTATAGGCAACAAGAAAAGAGAAGGGAAACCATATGATAACAGAACTCACAAATACTTTCCACACCTAATAAAAGAATTAGATGCAACAAAATTTGAGCATTCATTATCAACACCAAGCACATGTGAAAAAAGAGGCACATACTAACTTCATCGACCTCTACACATCTATTAGAGCATGTTTAATAATCAAATCATGTTACTGTTTGTGCAGCAAAGAATCAAAATGGAAACAATAAATTGGAATGTTTCCTAGAAACGTCCAAGCTTCTATTTTCATGGTCATCTATAGAATCTCTCTAGCTTCCATAAATATCTGTGATAATGTGATGTACTTTTATGAATGTACATGGTATGTATATACTACAGCATGAACCAATAATGTGGCTTATTTTGACCAATACCACTCCTGACAATTAAAGAACCCTGTCAGTGATGATTTATCATATTCCTCTAGGCATTTAATTGCAGATGTACTGCATGGCAAGCTACTAAATTATATCCAGCAAAGGAAGAAATTGACCTTAAGAGGGCTTCATCCAGCAGGTCCTTCCGATTGGTCATTCCAATAAGCAGCACATTATTTAAAGACTCAACACCATCTATCTAGAATGTGGCAACCGGTTAGTATTCAATAATGACTGATAGAGATAAAGTATAATACTTGGGAAAATTCACCTTTGTAAGGAGTTGATTAACAATACTATCATGTACTCCTGTACCATCCCTCGTTGACCCTCTAGACTGCGGTTTCAAATGCAAAATATTAATTAATAACAAATTCCAGATGTCTCAACAGCAACAAATGTCTTTACATAATTGAACACAAGCATAGCATCATGATGAACCAATATACATCAATACAATGCTTCAGAGGACGTTTTATAAGAAGAAACAAATTTTGACAACCCTTGGTATACAGGTAAGACTTTCAAACTAAAAGAACTTCAGCCGACATTTACATCATATTCCTGCAGTTCATGGTAAACTTAAACACACAGTAACAATGATGGAAAAATTCTAAAATTTTGGTCAATGATGGAAAAAATTCTAAAATTTTGGTGATCTTAACTGACCAATACAATCACATCGTCTGGCAACTTTTCCAAAATAACATATTTATAAACATGCATGCATATGTAAAGATATAATCTGGGAAATCATAAGATTACAAAGAAACACGCCCCCCCACCCACCCCCCGCCCCACCCCCCGCAAAAAAAAAAAAACAAAAAGAGCAAGATAGTTTGCAAGCTCTAGATGAAACTCTTGCTAAGCCAATGTACTCCGTTTGTCAATTCAGCAAAGCAAAAAGTCAATATATCTAAAACATCAATGAAATCCCAAAGTTGACTGAGTTGACTTTGACAACTCCTTTCCCAGCAAGGTCCACTTTACTGATCTAACTATGAAGAAAATTGTGATTTATGAGATCTCCTTTTCAAATCTACCAGCAAGCTAATACATTGGTGAAGTATATGTATATATGGAACTAAAGAGATTTGACAACACTTTTTTAGTTCTTGACAACCACAGATACTGTATGAGATCTGAAACCAAAATACCAATAAATAACATCCTCTGAGGGATGAAAACCAGCCAATTGACAGACTGCATGATGGACAGAGGAAGATTAAGAGGAACAATAAATCCAAACTGATTTTGTCATCCAATCCAATTTACTTGAAGATCCCTTGTGAGACAGTCTAGTATGCGGCAATTACTTGAGAAAAAATTAAATCAAAATAAATATTTCCTATTTCAGTTGATAGTGCATTGTGACACCCTCACTGCTTGATGCCCAGATGGATCGAATCAGAACAGATCAGGATAGAACAAGGCGATGAGATGAGATCAGAACAGAATAAAGATGACATAATAGGACTCTGAGCTGACCCAACTAGACTCAACCAGACCATACCCCACGGATAATGTTTTCAATGCATCAGAATACATCAGAACTTTATTGGCCACTATCTTCAGATATGACTGCAATGGTCCATATCATCCACTTTAAGCTTACACAGTAACAAATCCGCATGCACCCTAAGATCCTGTTTTCACTATTAGCAATCTCCAAAGTTGAATATTGTGATTATTTTGATAGCTTCCAAGGTCCTTAGTGTTTTACTATGATGTGTTCCCCGGTGTAGGGGAACAACTTATCAGCTCCCCTCTGATCATGTAATCAACAGCACTTCAATTAGGTCCATACCTAACAACCCTTAAACAGAACATATTTTATTGATACAATTGTAAGATTCACACTCCCTCATTTAATAAATTATCTCTAATCAATGTACGAATTCCCCTTCTCAATTTCACTACATCATTCTTTGGGCTTCTTCTGGTTTCATTCTTCCTAATCAAGAACCTTGTATATCAATCAATGACCAAGCCATGCTGCAACCTCGTGGTATAAGTTCATAGTAGCATCGAACTGTTTTGACAACCATTCTAAGAAAAAACTATATTTTTGACTGTAACGACATGAAACCACCTTGAAAGTCACTAATGATCTTTTCATTTTCGTATGCATTTGATAGAGCCAACACAACTATTGCATTTCTCATCTGCACACTTTCTTATATTTTTTCCACTTGTGTATCCTCTCACAGCCCTTCTCTCTTTCCTAACATGATGATTGTACCTAAATATCCATCTCCCCAGAATTTCTTCCATAATTTGTCCATTGCCTAAACTCCTGTCTTTCAGTCCCTTCATCCAATTCTCCTTATAATGTGAAGGCATTAATAACATATCTTTTACAACATCAGTTAAATTGTCATCTATCCTTCTTACAAGTACAGCTCCTCCCCAGATAATCTTTACTTGTATCTACCGATTTAATATATATTCAAACAACAATATTTTATTTATATATAGTACGATACCATCCATACCATGTAACCTCAGTTTCGCTTCTTTCCACTTGGTCTCTTAGACACATGCTATGTCAATTTGTAATCACTGATTATCTCATTATCCAATACATATTTCAAGTTTGATGCATGACCCTTGCATAATATCATGCAGACAAATTACCCTTGTCCAGTTTTCCTCATCATCAGCATTAAGTCGCAATTAGCACACATGTGAAAGCACTGAGTCCAGTATCTATTAAGCACATTATTTAGGCTTGAATAACATGTCAAAAATGGTTACGAATTGCATCTCAATACTATCAACAGCAGTATATTTGCAGCATCAAAACAATGCCACTAAACAATAAAAACTGCAATGGAAATACTAATTGAATCACAACAGAATAATATGATTTGTATTGGAGCTTATCAGTGATGCGATGCTCAACCCTTGACTACATGGAGAGCAGGAAATGCATTGACGGAAAAGTGTACCTTACAAATAGCATCGATTTCATCAAAAATGATGACATGCAGGTCACTCTGATCACCTGATAGTCAGTGGAAAGCATAAAATACTGGAAGCATACGATACATATAACACATCTTAGTATCTATGTACCTCGAGCCCTCTGGTCATTCTCAGCATCAGCAAATAAATCTCTCACATTTTTCTCCGTTTCTCCAACAAATTTGCTTAACACTTCAGGCCCATTAACAATCTAAAATGTTTAGAACAGGTCCGTAGTTAATTATAAGATACATGCACTAGTGACAGATTTTGAAAGAATGTTTTAAAGTCTAAAAATAGAGTCAAACCTTGGGTTCCCTTCCATTCAATAATTTCCCAATCTGACGAGCCATAAGAGTTTTGCCAGTTCCAGGAGGGCCATAAAGCAACATTCCCTTGACATGTTTAATACCCAACCTTGCAGTGCACAACCATCAGATAAAGATCAAAATATTACATGTCTACCAAGCAAAAAAAAAAAGGAATATAAAATATGCTAGCATAGAATTCAAATAGGGCATACTTATTAACAACATGCGGAGGAAAAACTCGAGATGCAAATGCTCTTCGAAAAATGTCTGTAAACTCAGCACTCAGTCCTCCTATCCCCAGTTTCTCAAGATTAAACTCTTTATGTCTGAAAATGTTGCTGCTGGCAGCTTCACGCTGATTGACTATCTGCATGCACAATTACCATATTACATCTCCAGATTTTCATGAAACATAGTTAATGTTTTCATTTAAGATCCTCAGAACTGCTAACTGCAAAATGAACAATCAAAAGCTAATGATTTAGCAATTATAAATGGAATCAACAGGATGAAGAAATCAAAAAGGCACAAAAAGTAAGAACCTTAATGCCAGAGGTTGGAGAGGCTTCAAAAATAAATATGTATCGTTGGATATCATTCCTCTCTCCATGGCTTTGGAATCTTCCTGGCCTTCTAGCATAGCCTGATTGACGATAAAGATATAATTTGTTCCACAAAATTCAAATGACACTCTCTGGCCAGTTGTCATAACCTGCAATCGATATACAGTTCAGCACTAAACTGTAAAGCTAATTACACTAAATCCTACTAATGACATTATACAGAATGAAACCGAATTTTAGTTATGCTCATGCTATTTATTTTATTTGAAACAGCCTACAGAAACATGGTGCACTCAAACTATATAAGAAATGAAAAGGGAAAACAGGATGCTTAACTGATACTTTTGTAAATATTGTGCAAAATTAATATAGATGCCTTTTTCTTCAAACAATATCAGATATATGTTTGTAAAATAAATTGCACCAGGGCTACCAAAAAAAATTGCCATGTCTTGTCACCCACAAGTCCTCCAAATTTAGAAAGTAAGGTTTAATGCAAACTACCCTTAGGCCCGGTTTTAAAAGGGTATTGGGATTTTAGGAACAAATAGACTTCATACCATGTAGGTTGAATTTGGCAGGTTTAGTGGGGATTCAGCCTTATTTTGTTTGGGATTAATGTCATAATCCCATGTCATGATTGCAGGGCTTTCTTTCTTCTTTCTTCTTTTTTTTCCATTTGGATGCATTTCAAGGATAAAAAATGGTGTTTGGATGAAATTTGAAATATGTATTGAAAATGGAAAAAATTTTCCCACATTGGTCAAATTTCCCTTACAATACCCATTATCCTTCATTGTTTGTAATATAGATTATTTTGAAAAATAACTAAAAATATTATTAAAATAATGAATGATGTTAATTATTATAACTAAAAACCATTTTATTCATATTTTTCAAATGAGACAAGTCTTTGATTTCGGTGTCAGAACAACTTTTTATTCTAATATACTATTAACACAAATATATAAAAAAAGATATGGTATATTAATTTAATATAATATATCGATATAACAATTTTAAAAATTAAGATTATTTAACATCGACGTATTAATATAATGTCACTATTATTATTGATACTAATATAATATATTTTATTATTATAATATAATCATGATATCATATCATGTTATAATAAACATCAATATATTAATGTCATAGCACAGTAGTTATTGTTATAATAATATAATAAATAAATTGATGCATTATTACTATATTCAAGAAAGAAAACACTGAGGGCAGTTTGGTCATTTTGTAAATTAACTCTCTCTCCCTTTTTCTCATAACCTAGTTAAAACAAAGTTCGAACTCCCCCAGGAAGGGATGGATAAAATGGACATTTGGGAATAGGTTAAACCAGCCTTATCCTATTTCCAATATGGGCCTTAGAGATGGTAGTGTATCAATAATTTCATGAACAGATCTTGGTGATTTCACCATCAGACTGCCAAAACTCAGTAAATTCACACTTCAAGGCTTCAAAAGGAGGGATATCTTACGAGACGAAAAATTCAATCCACGTTTTCCATAGATTACAGAAAACCTCAGTTGCAGAATTGATTGTGAAAACAGCTCCTTGTGTATGAATAACAAAAATCAAGACAAGTCCAAAGCATAAATTACAAAATATGGAAAGAAACAAGACTTTGAGTAGATTCATTAATCCAAATGCAATGCAGAGAAATACACTGGCTGTTGAGCAACATCAGCAAATAGACCAAGCATCAGTGATTCATGTGAACGAGTATGAGTCTATGACCACATAATTTGACTGCTAGAATGTACAAGGCAAAGCGAGAAAAGGCATTGAAATTGTGGCACTAGTAATAATGGAAAAAATAGGGCTGTCTTACCTGGTCAATAAATCTTTTTCGAAGTTGTTGAGCTAGAACAACAGCATCTAACTGCAAAGCAATCAGTGTTCATCCATCAAACTTCCAACTCTCAAGAACAAATTACATTGATAATCTGAATTTCAAGAAAAGTCTTACTTGCTCGGTTCTATTAGTCTTTCCTTTAACAAATTCCAACTCTAGTGTCAGCAATGCTAGCTTAAATTATCAGGAGGAACAAACCTAAAATGCGAAGTCACCAAGTAACATTTAGGGAGGAGATGAATAAATTGGATCAAACACTCAAGAAACGAAGATGCCGAACCTGCTAACAGATATTGAGTCACCCGCAGAAACTTTTGTATGGCGACGTTGAATGGCATTCAAAGCAATATGACCATCTCGAATGCTTTCATGAGCAGTACGACTTCGTTAAGGATCGACCTCATAATGGCATAACAAATACTTGAATTAATAAAAAAAATTCACATGAATGAACACCAATTAGATAATCCAGATCGATCTTTGAATAAATAGAATAATTGGAAGCAACATTAACATCATCACCGCTTCATTTCCTAATCCCACACGTCTCATTCTTGAATACGACTCAAAATTACCAAAACCCTGGACTCAAGTCTTTTCTCTTAAATTCATGAAAATGGATCATTTATTTATTCCTATCCAGAAATTTCAAGAAAAGAATACTACGATACTGATCGACAATCCCAGCACCAAAATCAAATCAAATTAAAAAGAAACAGATAATTCCAGCATTCCGGCATTCAAATCGGTAGAGAGAAAAAAAGAAGAAAGGGGATCAGGGAAGGATATCGCAAGGTGAGAACGACGGAGTTTCCCACGAGGGCAAGGGCGAGCCTGGATCCGGGGATGGAGAACTTCCGGAGATCGCCAGCGGAGCAGTAGGCGAAGTTGGTGAGGGCTAGCTCCTGGTTCGGCGTGCTCACCACGACCACGGAGTCGGCCGTCGACGAGGGGCCGAACCCAAATCTTCCCGCCATGGGAGGCAGAAGGGGGAAGTACGGATCGGGCCTAGGGTTTCCGGAGGGAAAGAAGAAGACCCGAGGTCAGACGCTCGAAGAGGGAGGGAGAAGCGAAGACCGGAAGAGGGAAGAGGCGATGCCTTCGGCCCGAAGAACTCACCGACGGACAGAACCGTAATAAATCACCGGTTTGTATAATAACCGACCTACGACCTGCCCAACAAATGGAGGAGCAGGTTCGCATGAGATGGCGCCGAGTTTCAAGAGGATGGTGTATCGTGGGGTTTTGTATTTGGTGCTTAAAGGAGTTATTATTTTTGAAATTTTGAATGCAAATTAGTTTGTTGATTTATTTAATGAGTTTTTTCGGGCGCCCACGTGAAGGTTTACATGGGTCCGATCCAATGCTAGTTTCGGGCTGGAATCATCAGATGGGCGCTTGAAGTTGTTTGTATTGCTCCATTACAGGCCAGCTCATTGGCATTCCTAATTGAGTCACAACCCCCATGCAAAAGAGAGGCGATGAGTGCAATTTTTGTTCAATACTAATAGGATTCAAGAATTTCTCCCACAGCTAGATCTAATGTATGGAGGTAATTTGAATTCATCCGATAAATAGTCACTTACATATGGTTCTGCAAACATCTCGTAAATTCATTATGTGCATAGCATTCTAAATCTTATTCTCGCTACATGGCATAAGTATACCGACCGCCTTGAAGAAGGGGTGTTGAGGTCCAGCTACATAAAGATTGCATATTAATCTCTCTCTCTAACGCATGTGAGCATTTGAATTTCTTCGATCACAAGTTTTGTTTCGTGAGAGAGAAAAAAATGAAGCATTGAGTTAAAATGTCAAACTTGTCACGCAAAGTGAAAGTTTTGATACCATCATATCTTCTTTTTTCTTTCCCATTTTTGCAAGGAAGAATATTTTTTTGTTGCTCTATTTCTAGATAATAATCTTGAAATATATCTTCTTAAAAAGTCCTTGAGCTTGAGTCATATGAAAGATCAGGCAGGGTTTTTGGATGGATCGCTTCTTATTTTCGACATATCTTGGGTACATGGCTTGTCAAAATTGTATGAAATTTATCTCTTCGCATTACAATCTATCTGGAAGTTTCAATAAAAGCTATTGTATGATATACCCCATGCATTATACAAAGTAGTATCCATGAGTTTCACAGAAGATTCATCAACCTTTATATGTGGATGTATGTGTGAACCCCAAAACATTGAGTGAATGATTATGATCAGACTAACCAGTGTACACTTACATCACATGTGTCAAGATCTGGCTTATTATGTTTATTAATTATTCATCTATTCCTTTATGTTTGTATATATGTTCCAAAAGTTTTATTGACTCGCCATCAGAACTTATCTAGAGGTTCATATAGTAAGATTCTAATCACATACATATTGGATCAATAAATTAACATTCATCATTTAGAGATTAAGCCTAGCACCAACCCTTAGCACAATTATATACTTATATTTGAATTTTTGCAATTGCAAGTCTAATTAGGAACCCACTACCTTGAATCATGTTTTAGCACTCCCACTTAAAACTAGAAATTGCAAGTCCAGCTGGAAACTCACCAATCCAAATTATTTCTTGGTATCCATGCTCCAATCTGCTCTGATACAAAAATTGGTTTTTGATATTATCTTCTTACATCACACATTTACCAAATTTCATGATCATCTTTGACTAGTGCTATAGAGTGCTGCTTGATCGCAGAAAAGCTTCTCATGGCATGTGGCATGAGAGGTTTGATGTGATTCATGAGATAGGATTCAAGGGCATGTATACATGACTGGTTGAAACACAATATGCCAACCCACCTCGATATCGGAATAGAAAATTTAGTGCAAATGATTAGCAAATTCACAAATTTCAGCTTGCAATGCACCTTAAGAAGTAATTGTGGCAAATGCATGTCCATGTGAGGTTTAGCTTAGTGGGCTTGCCTAGCTTCCAATATTGATGAACCGATCCTAAGAGCTTCTGAGAGGAAAGGAAACATCAGTGTCATGTAGCCATGAATTGGAGTGCTTCTGTTGAAATGAATCTAGTGGGACATTGTCAGTATACATCAGATCATTTAGGTCCCAATTAGCTTGAAAAGGTCAATCGATAAAATGTGAGAAAAGTTAGGACCGTAACTGGCTTACGTGAATATGTGCACTTTGTGTTGAATCTCTAGCTTACCAATGGCTAGCATCTCCTGCTCCTTCCTTGACATGTCATGTTGATGCTTTTGTAAATGCTAGAGAGTGTTGGCAATTGTCCTAAGTGGTGCTATGAAGCATCTTTCGCACATACCAGTATAAGGATGCAAATTAGGTCATTCCCACCTCGATCGGCATGCCGATTTGGGTGCGTCCATAATCTTTACATGTACCCATGCACATAGGTGCAAGGAGTGAGGAACCATTGGCATCATTATTTCATCTTCTCCATCCCCTGTCTTACTAGATGCATGCAGGAGCTATCCATGAGCCTGGCTCAGCATGTTGGTGAACATGCCCCGGGTCCAATCCAGTTCCCTGGTAGAAAGGTCTTGCTGATCATGTTCATGCGCAAAACTAATACATCATGAAGCTTTATTGGCTTTATCGCCAAACAATCTATTTGCAACCTTCTTTGACATGAAAGACCGGTAGAAGATGGGACATTAGCTTGGATATAAATCATGTACAGCTACATAGCTAGTAGGGCTCAGTCCAAAGGCCCAAAAGTGTAAATGGGCCATCCTTTCTTCTAACGGGATAGACAAGTGTAGCAGCCTTCCCATAGTACCCCCATACCCTTCCCACCTTGATGAAGACAAGCAATGGTTCAACACTAGCTGGTGCCTTAAGTTAGGTATCTCAAAAATACCCAAAAGAAATTAGGTATCTTAGTGTAATCACATATAATATGTCTCAATTATATACTGCATTCAAGTGTTGCATGGCCAAATCCATATTACATATCCCATGAACGTTTTTATCGTCAGCACATGTTTATCCTTATTAGACAATATGTTCTATTCTGATCACCTAAAACATGGACACACTGCGTTAATACTAAATACACAATAACAACAGGTGGCTCTGAACACCAGTTAAGCTGCAGCCAAACGGCCCAAAGGTTCAATCTGACACCATATTTTGTCAATGGGCTGAGTAACGAGAGCATTGCAATGCTCCCTCAGTACTCTTAATTAAACCTCGCCAGATTCAATGTCATGTATCTGGTGCAACCTCCTGTGACAATCCAATGCACTATACCGTGCCTCATTTATATGACACTGAAAGAGTGGCACAATCAGAACCACATGATCCGATGAGTGCATTGTTTCGTTGATTTATGCTTATCCTTGTTGGACAAAATCTTCTATTTCAATCTCCGAAACAACGACACAACACCTTAGCAGCAATCACAGCCACGACCAATGGTCCCTAAATACACTGGCACTGCACCTCAATGCAGCAAATTTACTTGTACAGAGGCAGGCTATTGGAATGCCGCTATTCCCAGACAGTACCAACAGTGTCTCTTCCCACAAAATGGTGCGAGCCTTTATGGACGTTGATCCAAGTGATTGCGCGACCACTGTTTTGATGATCCTAGGCCTGGACCTCCCTTCCATTCCTTGTCTCATGGAACCTGCCTTCCATATGGCCGCCACGGATCTGGCACACATGACATAAAAGGACATATCTATCAATATTACTGCATAAATCAAACATTTCTGCAACTGTTTCAAGCTATCTCTAGCTCCCGCAGTTTGCAAGGTACTTTAAAAAAAAAAGAAAAAAACAGGGAATGAGACTTGTGTCCCTCATGCTGTAATGACCACTTGTCGTGATCCCAAAGGCCATGGGGTTTGGTGTTGGCGTTTTACTTTGAAAAACTATTGCCTATACTGTATGCACCAATGTAACCGTACACATAGCTAATCACGATCATTAGTTTGTATAAAGATTTTTTAAATAATATTTTTTTAATATTTTATTATAAAATAATTTTTTTTTCAAATTTATTTCCCAAATTACTGTTGTTGCGCCACCCAAGCCGAAATCATGGGTTAAACCCATGAGTTTAGAGTGACGTGGCATGAGTTCCTTCGGTGATGTGGCCATGCAGAGGAATTGAAATTGAAATCATGGCTTGAGATTAAGATTTCAGCAAATCATGGCTTGGAGTCACGATTTCAAGCCTATAAAAAAATAAATAAATATCGTGACTGAACTCATGGAGCCATTTTTTTTAAATCATGACTTGATTTCAAGCCATAAAAAAAAAAAATAAGAGAGAGAAGAAGGGTGCTAGCGGCGGGAATTTGACTCGGTCAATGAGCAAACGGAGGGGAGGAGAATATAATCGAGGAGAGGTGCCGGGAGGAGAACACGATCGGGGGTCAGGGGGGTTGGTGTCGGAGGTACGATGGGCGGGGGGCCGCAGGGGAGGAGAGCACGGAGTAGCGCCGGGTGGCGCGATCTTGAGAGGAGAGGTGCGGAAGAGCGGCGATGGCACCATACAGGTCGGCTGTCGGTAGAGGAAGATCGATCGGAGGATAGGAGGGAGGGAGAAATGAGGAA
>KE505044.1:212766-224721 GCA_000441515.1 Elaeis oleifera | reverse complement strand
TCTCCCTTCCCTTCCTCCCACACCCCTGGCCGACCTTCCTCTGCCAGCGACCGACCTGCACCCACCCCTCTCATTTATTAATAATTTATTATTATTTAAAATTAATTTTGAAATAAAAGAGAAGAAAGAAAAAATAGATTTTTAAAATAATAATAAAATATTATTTAAAAAATAACTTTTAAAAAATATTAAAAATAATTAAATAATTAAAAAATATAAAAATATAAATAATAAAATAAATAAAATAAAATATTTCTCTTCTCCACTCAACAAATATTTTAAAATATTTTTTTCATTACAAAAAAATTATTTTTAAATATCTTTTAAATATTTATTTATTCATTTATTTATTTATTCATATTTTTATTTATTTTATGAAAATCAAAATTGCTTAAAAATAATTTTAAAAATACTTAAAAATTTATTTATAATTTATAATTTATATTTATCTTTTTTTTTAATTATAATATCTATTTATTTTTAAAGTAATTTTTTTTCAAAATTATTTATAATTTATATTTATATTTATTTTTTTTTTCCTACCGTTTCTCCCTTCCCTTCCTCCACCCCCTCGGGCTGACCTTCCTTTGCCGGCGACCGACCCGTATGGCGCCATCGCCGCCCCTCTGTGCCTCCCCACCCACCCCCGCCCAGTGCTAGTGCCGCCCGCCGCTGCTCCGCGCTCCCCTTTTCTGTGATCGCCTGCCCATCGCGCCTCTGGCACCGCCCCCGGTAGCATTCCTCTCCCGACACCGCCACACGGCCCCCGACCGCGCTTCCCTCCCTCCGTTAGCTCCCCAAAAAGAAAAATCACGTCAGCGCCAATGCTCCCCTCCCCTCCCCTCCTCCATGGCCATCCGCATCGCCCGCCGATAGCCCGTGCTACCCCTGACAACCCGCATCGCTCTCCGACCCCCCACATTACCCTCTAGCACACCCGTACCATCTCCCGGCTGCTGCTCCACACCTCGACCCCTTGGCTGCCCATGCCGCCTCCGACCGCCCTTTCTACTCGTCCAAAAAAAAGAAAATATATCCCTCCTCCCACCCCCCATCCTCTCTTCTCGCGCGCCAAGTCCCCGCCGCTGGCACCCATCCTTGGCCATTTTTTGTGGGAAAAAAAAATAGTGCCCCTTGTTAAAAAAAAACATGCCATCGTCCCTCTCCAACTTTCTTCAGTCAAAAAATAAAATAAAAAAATTAAATTATAATTAAATTATAATTTTTTATTAATTAAAAATAAAAAATTTAAATTATAGTTTGAATCATGATTTTTTGATATCGTGATTGGAAACTATAATTTTTTGATACCGTGGTTTCAAACCATAGTTTTACTGATGCCACATCGTCAGGTGAGTCCACCGTGCGTGGTGCATACGGAACGATAATTTGAAAAATAAATTTGAAAGGAAGATATTTCAAATAAATATTAAAAATATTATTTATAAAAAATCTGTCGTATAATGGTGCATCAAGACACGCGTTTCGTGAACAGAGCCTTTTGGAACCAGTGGTTGTTGTTGGTTGCATGCGCAATAATTTCTCGTCTTAATTTTGATATCATCAGTTAATCAGCAGATTACCATATGTACCTTCAGCTATTACTCTTCCAACCAATAGAATGTAATGCTATTGTCTTCCTACTGGCCAGATAAACAGGAAAGTTTCAGTGACAACTCATTTGCAATTTGCAATGCTATGGGTACGATACTAATTGACAAAATCACGGTTCATGTATCTATACCGATCATGAATGTACCTCCAAAGAGATCAGTACGTTAAAGTGGCTAGACTCATTATTGAGCTATTGCGATCAAGGGCTGGAGCGGTGGGGACTACTCATGAACTGATCTGTTAAATCTGGCCTCATGATCTTTTGGGGATCAAAATGAGGCGTCCAAATACTTTGTTTGAGGTGTATTTGCTTGCTTGACAAGATGTACACCAACTTGGTGAGTGGGACCAAGATAAGATGCCCTTTGTACTCTAATGTCTCGCAACTAACTTTTGAGCGAAGACAAACTTACCACCGCCCTGTATCACTGTCGAGCACCAGTAGGTCTACCGAGGTTGTCCTGCGAAGCGGATGAAAACAGTAGCAGTGATGGAGTCCTTGTCGACCATGGTATATATTGTCTGGAACTGTGGGAACCTTCAGATGGCTGCATTCGGAGCTTCTAACAAAGGCGCTTGGTGCTCCTTTACTTGTTGAGGGTCCAATCTCTCTTCATCTACGAATTTGATTTGGAATGACAGCTCTGCCGCCCAAGCTCATCAAGACCCAGTACTTGAGCCAAGCAAAACCACGAACCATTAGGCATGGGTTTTGTTGCGGCTCATCTCCGGTGAGATAGCCCGATCTTTACATTTAAGTACAGAAAGATAGGGAATTGATGGAGAGAGAACATTCACCGGAGAGAGAACATGATCGAAAGGATCGAAAACGAAAGTGAGTGCTCATAGTGCGATGAATGGAGATAATATCAATTCAGACAAGATGAAAAAGTCGACCGGTGGCATCCAACGGCAACGGAGAGACCTGCAAGAAAAATTCGCATCAGAGATGACTCCGACGAAAATACTTCGACGCTCAAATCAGTTTTCAGCTTAAAAGATAGAGAAACGAGTGAGGCAGAGTTCCAGGCTCTGAGTATTAGAATATGCATACCTTTTGGGATCTTCTCTTACCTCTATTTATAGAGAGAGTAGGGTGAAGGACGAAAGGACGAAAATGTATTTCGATAATATCTTGTCATATAAAGCCGCATGGGGCATCTTTAAATGGCCCGTCAGCATGCCTTTGTCTAGCACGTCGGTGGTCGCGGTGGCAGGTCTTATCGCGAGCATGTGGCATAATTAATGACTTTGTGGTGTCCTATCACGGTGCGGAGTAGAGCACTTAGAGTATGACCTCAGGATGATGCAATTTGATGTGACTCGACATAACCGCATGGTAGCCTCACTTGACCGCTCACTATTTGACTGATATCGATATCCAGATCAGTCACTAGCCAGAGTAAGATGAAAGGGATTGGAAGCGATCCGGGGTGAGTGACCCGCATACCAGTAGTCCCGGACTCACTAAGTAGGATTGGTAAGTCAGGTCGGTAGATGACCGATTTGAAGTGTCAGGCGCTGTAGGTAGCTGAAGAACCTGATCTGTGGATCAGGGCTGTCGCAACAGGCAAGTATGTTGGATTCTTGCTGATGCCACTGGAAAATAGGTTGGTCATTCGCCTATGTAGTCTTCAACTTGGACTGTCGCTACGTCTAGATGATGTTGAGATCAAACTTTTGCCGATCTCAGATTTCAGACGAGATCGGCTTCCTGGGGACCATGATCTTCTAATGAGATCGACTTTTGCCAAGGTAGGCCTGGTTGAGGTCAGTTATGTGACGAAGACCTATCCCAACACTTACCCCTCAATTCTTGAGTTCGATAACATAGTCTTCACCAAACGAAAGGAGTTAACTGATGTGTGAGTCCGAGTAGCTTTTCCTGATGATCGTTCTCGAAAGCCGCACGCAGCTGACTTGTTGTTTCGGGGCATGGGTCATCATTCTGTAGAGCATCTTGTCAAGTTTGAAGCATGATAGTTGAGGTGGAGCATGGTCGTACTTCCACTTCACTTTGGATCAACTGATTCTTGGTCAATTGGGGACAAGCCAACTAACCCTAACTTTTTTGCCTGGGTCTATGCCGTGAACTGAAGCATATTCTCCAGCGGCCCTCCGGCCTTAGCTGGCACTCTAATAGTTGCCAGACTCCACGACTTCGTTAAACAGATATTAGTCAAATAATATCGGGTTTCGCCTGGGTCTGTGCTGTGAACTATAGCTTATACTCCAGCAGTTCTTCGGCCATAGCTAGCATGCTAATAATTGCCGAACTCCACAGCTTCATTAAAGGGTATTAGCCGAATAATATTGGATTTTATCTGGATCTGTGCTGCGAACTGTAGCTTATACTCTAGCAGCCCTTCGACCATAGCTGGCACGCTAATAGTCATCGGACTCCACAGCTCTATTAAATGGGCATTAGCTACATAACATCCGTTGGATACTAGCGACCAAGTTGCTGACGTCTAGAGGAGTTTTTCGAGTTGGAAGAATATCCTGAGTTGTCTGTCTGCCGTAGTGTCGGTCTCGTCGAGGTCATGGTCGACTCATTTTGGAGGGGCTTTTTGATTTCTTAAGAGTTTCTCCTCGAATTTTGTCAAGATGACCCCATGTCTCATCAGTATTGCTGTTGCACCTCAGATTTTGTCGAGGTGACTCTATGTCCCGTCAACAATCTCGATCGCACTTCACCTCGAAAACCATCGAGGTGACTTAGGGCCTTGACGAGGATTTTTGTTGTAGGCCATTCCATCGTGGAGCATCATCGTCATTTGCTATGCCTTAAATCTGGCCGAGACGGTCTTGGTTCTTAACCAAGGGTTCCCATTGTCGCACCTCGGATCTGGCCGAGGTGACCTCTAAGTCGATCGAGGATTAAGCCTCCGAGAGTTGAATTGCTTAATACAGAATTGTAGAAAAGAAAATTTTTATTTACAAGATGTTTCTATTAATAATATATTCGTAGATTTTCGATGTTTTAGATTTGAAGAATCTCCATGCTGTCTAGGCTCTCGATCTTGTATGCTCCAGATCGTAGAACCGCAGAAATCCTATAGAGATCTTCCCAATTTGGGGATAATTTTCTTTGTTTGGTTGGTTTGGAGACTTCGGCTCTCCTGAAGATCAAGTCTCTAGCTTGGAAGATCTTAGGCTTGACTTGGAAGTTATAGTACTGAGCTATCCTTTACTAGTAGGAAGCCATTCTTAGTTGGATTTATCTCTAAATCTCATCGAGCAAGTCCAGATCAGCTCGTCATTTATCCGAATTAGTCTGTTCGTCGTAGTGCTCCATCCGAATCGAAAGTAGGCCAACTTCAACTGGGATCACAGCTTCCATCCCGAATGCCAATTTGAAGGGGGTCTCTCCGATCGGAATCCGAGGAGATGTTCTGTAAGACCATAGGATGCTGGGGAGTTCGTCGGTCCAACATCCTTTGGCTTGATCGATTGGTCCACTGTTTTCTCTGATCGTGAGGCACTTGGCTCCCCAAAGGTCGTCAGAAGCACGTCATGCCGCGATGAGCGTCGAACAGAACTAAAGGAAGCATTTTGCACTCTCGTCTTGGCCATTGTAATTTCTGGAAGGATGTTTCTCCTCTCTCCTATCTGGCATACCAAACTGTTACAGCTCATCTCTGATGGGGTTGTCAGATCATCATGTTTGTGTGCGAAATGATAGGAAACTGATAGAGAAGAATCGCTCGCTGGAGAGAAGGCACAATTGAGAGGGCCGAGAATGAGAGCAAGGGCTCGCGGTGTGACGACTAGAGGCAAGATCAACTCGAGTCGGATGAAAAAATCGATCGACGATAGCTTGCCGTCTTGGTGCAGTAAATTATAACACTGACGGAAGCTGTCCACAGTCTCCAACAGTCTGTGGAGCAGCAGTAACAGTAGCAATAGCGGACAAAGGATTCGATGCAGTGGGATGCACCCTTCAGGCAGAGTCTTCGATTCTATTTTCCATCCCGCCACTTGTCTCGATGCTCCCATCGGACGGCTTCTCAACCCATCCAACGGTCGCCACAAGCTAACTCTCAAGATGACACCACAAATTGATCAACTTTTTGAGGAAGAATACAGATATCTTCACCTGATCTGTCTCAAACATATCGGGCATCCTATCTAATATGATTGTCCACTGACTAAATATCGACGTCAAGCACAAACCGGTGAGACAAAAGAAAAAAATTTTGCTCCTAAGCGACGGAAGGACATCGACGAGGAGATCGATAGATTGCTAGCAGCCGACTTCATCCATGAGGTGATCTATCCGGATTGGCTCATGAATATTGTGATAGTCAAGAAAGCTAATGGCAAGTGATGGATATGCATCGACTACATTGATCTGAATAAAATTATCTGAAGGACAGCTTTTCACTACCGCTGATTGATCAATCGATCGACGCCATATCGGATCGTCAGCTGCTCAGCTTCATGGATGCTTTCTCCAACTACAATCAGATCTGGATAGCACCGGAGGATGAGGAGAAGATAATGTTCATTACCAACAAAGGCTTGTACTGCTACAAAGTCATGCTTTTTAATCTCAAAAATATCGAGCTACATATCAGAGGCTGATCAACAAAATTTTAAGAAGCAGATTGATTGCAACATGGAGATCTACATCGACGAATGCTCGTGAAAAGCAAGAAAGCTGCTCTCCATTTTGCCAACTTGACGGAAGCTTTCGATGTCTTGAGGAGACATCGGATGAAATAGAACCCAACTAAGTGTGCCTTTGGCATCACGACAGAAATTTTTTGATTTTATGGTGATGAAGCAAGGCATCGAGGCAATCCTAAGAAGATCAAAGTGGTTCTTGACATGAAGCCCCCAACCTCTCGACAGGATATTCAGAAGTTGGCGGATGCGTTGTGCCTTTGAGCTGATTCATCTTCAAGTCTGTAAAGTAGTGCCTTTCCTTCTTCAAAACCCTCAAACAAATGAAGTTCACTTGAATAGAAGAATGTCAGAAAGCTTTCGACGACTTGACGCAGTATCTGAGTTCTCCTCTACTCCTGACAAAGCCAAATACCAGCGATGAATTACACATGTATTTGGCTGCGACTCTTGAAGCCATGAGCTCAGTACTTGTTCGAGAAGAAACAAAGTGCAGAAATCGATCTACTACGTAAGTCGGATGCTGCATGGGGTGAAAGTCAAATATCCTTGGGTTGAAAAGGTGGTCTTTACGATCATCATGATGACTCGACGACTGCGACTTTATTTCCAGACCCACTTAGTGAAGATCCTGACTGACCTTCCCTTGAGGACTATTTCAACGACCAGACATTTTGGGGAGGATGGCTAAATGGATGGTCGAACTCAGTAAGTCCGATCTCTCCTATATTCCACGATCCTTGATGAAGGCTCAGATACTCGTCGACTTTATTATCGAGTCACTCTGACCGATGACAGCCAAATCAAAATTGACCTTGAGGAGAAACTTTAGAGCATGTATGGATTCTACATATGGATGGAGCCTCAAATGCCCAAGGCTGCGGCATAGATCTCATTCTGACTAACATTGATGGGTGGTAACTGAGTATGCCCTTTGATTTGGCTTTAAAGCTTCTAATAATCAAGCTGAATACGAACCTCTGATAGCCAGACTGAAGATCGTCAAAGATCTCGATGTGAAATATCTAAGGGTGTTCACCGACTCACAGTGGATCATCAGATAATCCCTAGGAGAATATGAGGCCTAAGATTCAATTCTCTTTAGGAATCTACAGAAACTCAAATCTCTGCAAATGAATTTTGATTACTTCGAGGTCTACCATATTTTTCACTCGAAGAATGTTCAAACTGATTCTCTGTTCCGACTTACCGCATCTGACTGCAGTGAGTTAGAGAGGATCTTCATCGAGCACCTCAAAAATTCAAGTATTGACTTCGAGGAGGAAGTTCACAAGGTTCAGATTGGTCATGAACCGAGTTGGATCGATCCGTTCATTGAGTTTCTGATCAACAAAATCTTGCCGGTTGATCTTACTGAGGTGCGCTGAATGAGGAGACTGACGGCCCGATATATGATCATCAACGACCAGCTCTATTGTAGGTCGGTTCTTTGCCCCTGCTCAAGTACCTCCGATCCTTCAAAGCTGACTATGCTCTTCGAGAGGTGCACGAAGGCACTTGCAGCAATCATTTAGGGGGCAAGTCGCTATCCTACAAGATACTGTGGTAAGGATATTATTGACTGACCATACAAAAGGATGCTGTCGACCTAGTGCAGAAGTGTAACCAATGTCAGAAGTTTGCCAATTTTTAAAGACTTCCATCAAGTCAACTCACGACCATCTCGGCACCATGGCTATTCGATCAGTGGAAAGTCTATATACTCGGTCCTTTCCTGCCTGCCAGTGGACAAAAGAGGTTCATCATCGTGGTCATCGACTATTTTACCAAGTGGGTAGAGGTCGAATTGTTGGCACAGATAATTAAAAGGAAGACCACGGACTTCTTGTGAAAATTCATCATCTGCCACTCTAGTCTATCTCGAGCGATTATCACTGATAATAGCTGACAACTCGACATTCCAGATTTGAGGAATCTCCATGCCGTCCAGGCTCTCGATCCTGTATACTTCAAATCGTAGAACCACAAAAGTCTTGTAGGGACCTTCCCAATTCGGAGATAACTTTTTTGCTCAATTGGTTTGGAGACTTCGGCTCTCTTGAGGATCAGATCTCCAACTTGAAAGATCTTAGGCTTGACTCTAAAGTTGTAGTACCGAGTTACTCTTTATTGGTAGGAAGCCATCCTCAATTGGGCTTATCTTCGGATCTCGTCGAGCAAGTCCAGATCAGCTCGTCGCTTGTCTAAATTGGTCCGTTCGTCGTAGTGCTTTACCTGAGTCGAAGATAGACCGACTTCAACCGGGATCACAGCTTTTATCTTGAATGTTAGTTTGAAGGGGGTCTCTCTGATTGGGATCTGAAGAGTTGTTCTGTAAGGCTATAGGATGCTGAAAAGTTTGACGGTCCAACATCCTTTGGTTTGATCGATTCTTGTCTTCAGACCTTGTAGAATTATCTTGTTGGTTACCTCAGCTTCTCCATTAGACTGTAAGTGTCCAACCGAGATAAATCTATGGATAATGTGATACTTTGTGCAGAATTTTTCAAATCTGATATTGTCGAATTATCGGCCATTATTGGTGATGATCGTTCAGGATAGACCAAAGTGGTAGAAGATGAATTTCCATAGGAAGTTGGTGGTCTTTCTTTCGTTATCTGTGCCAGTGGTTCAGCCTCCATTCATTTGGTGAAGTAGTCGATGGCCATGATGATGAACCTCCTTTGTCCATTGGCAGATAAAAAAGGATCGAGTATATTGACTCCTCATTGATCGAATGGCCATGATGCTGAGATGGTCATGAGTTGACTTGATGAAAGTCTTTGGACATTGGCAAACCTCTGATATTGGTCGCACTTCTGCACTAGGTCGGTAGCATCCTTTTGCATGGTCCGCCAATAATATCCTTATCGTAGTATATTGTAGGATAGCGACTTGCCCCCAAATGGTTACTGCAAGTGCCCTAGTACACCTCTCGAAGAGCGTAGTCAGCTTCGGAGGGTCAGAGGCACTTGAGCGGAGGCAAAGATGCCGACTTACGGTAGAGCTGATCGTCGATGATCACATACCGAGCCGTTAGTCTCCACATTCAGAGTGCCTCAGTAGGATCTGTCGGTAAGGTTTCGTTGATTAGAAACTCAACGAGCGAATCAATCTAGTTCAATTCATGATCAACCTGAACCTGACGAACTTTCTCCTCAGAGTCAATACTTAGATTTTTGAGATGCTTGATGAAGATTCTCTCCAACTTGCCACAGTTAGATGTGGCGAGTCGGGATAGAAAATCAGCTCGGACATTCTCCGAGTGAAGAATGTAGTAGACCTCGAAGTAATCAAAATTTATTATAGATATTTGAGTTTCTATAGATATCTGGATAGAATTGGATCTCGAACCTCATATTCTCCTCAGGATTGTCTGGCGACTAGCTGCGAGTCGATGAACACCCTTAGGTGTTTCACATCGAGATCTTTGGCGATCTTCAGTTCGGCTATCAGAGCTTCATATTCAACTTGATTGTTAAAAATTTGAAGCCAAACCGAAGGGCATACTCAGTTACCACCTCATCAATGTTGGTCAGAATGAGACCTATGCCGCAGCCTTGGGCGTTTGAGGCTCCATCCACATGTAGATTCCACACAGACTCTGAAGTTTATTCTCGGGGTGGTCCTCAATTTGGCTGTCATCAGTCAGAGTACACTTGACAACAAAGTCAACGAGTATTTGAGTCTTCATCGAGAATCATGGAATATAAGAGAGATCGAACTCACTGAGTTCGGCCTTCTATTTAGCCATCTTCTCCAAAGTGTCTGGTCATTGAAGTAGAGTCCTCAAGGGGAGGTCGGTTAGGATCTTCACTAAGTGGGTCTGAAAATAAGATCGCAATCGTTGAGTCGTCATGATGACTGTAAAGACCACATTTTCAATCCAGAGATACCTGGCTTCCGTCCCACATAGCATCTGACTTATATAGTAGATTGATTTCTACACTTTATTTCTTCCACCCACACAATATCAAAAAACTTTTTCGACGTGACGCCGAAGGCACACTTAGTCGGGTTCAGTTTCACCTGATGTCTCCTCTAAAGAAAAAATCGACAGTTCTACACATGCAATTTTAAAATTTTCAGTAAAAATAGTTTAGATTAAACTATTTTATCTATATTACATATATAAGATCACATCTAAACTATCAATTATGGATATATGACATGAGTTTACATGCAATTAAAATCTAAAATTAAGAAAAAATATGTATCGATCACATCGATGCCCTAGATTAAATCTATCCATTAGATCTGATCAGATGAGTTCAGAATTTTTTATCTTTACGCAGGTTGCTGATCTCTGTAATTGAATTTGTGGATTTGAGGTCCTCCCTAATTGCTCGCAGCTGCATAAGATGTCCGACCTCTACAGATGGTCTACTCAAAGATTCGATCTGATCCGCCTTCCCAGGAGTGCTAACTCGCGTGAAGACCCATTGGATGGCTAATTTTTTTCCTTCTTCGGATCTTCTAGACTCTCCTGAATCTAAAGAAGGAACAAGAGGAGGAAGTGGTGGTGTTGGAAGAAAAGAAGAAGACCCTCTTTTCTTTCTTCTCACAAAATCCTAGCGAAACCCTAGAGTGCCCACTCTGATATCTCATGCCTAAGAGGAAATACGTATCCTCTTTTTGTCGCACAAGAAGGCCCACCCCCTCTCTGCTCACACCCCTATCTGAGAACATAATTCTCATGGTAATCACCAGTGTTTTGTCTCACAAAACAAATGCCATTTTATGATGGGTGGTGAGATGGTCAGATTGTTGGATGTATGTCCTAGAAGTCAATCTTGACTGACACATATCATATTACTAGGATATGATTTTATACTTATTGGGCATTTATATTGTCATTCATATTTTATATTTTGATGAATCATCTAAGGGATTAACAAGATGATGACACATTCTCAAAGAGTTGAGAATTTGAGATATGTGTCATTGATGGTTAATTCCTAAATTACTCCTGATCATAGGATCATCATGGAGATGGTGATTGATCCAGATAGATCAGTGCATAGATCGATTTCTTCGGACATATGAGTCTCGAGTTTGTGGTGTAATGACACTAGAACGAGAGTGCAGGTGATTATTAGAGAATAACTAGCACAGAGCATGACCAATACGAAAAGTCACATGGATATCTGCTCACTCATTAGTTACTTTTTCGATGCTGTAGTAGTATGACTGATCTTTTGATCTGCGGTGCTACAACTGCTCGCAGTGAGACTGCTGGAGTTTGACTACACATAAACATTGACTTAATGAGTCCTTATAGTCGATATTGACGACAGTTGATCCACTGTAGGAGTAGGATGTGCACCTAGATGGAATCTATCGATCCTAACAGAAGAGAATAGTCCTATGAGATTTAAGAAGTTGAGTTCTTAAGTCTATGGCCATAGCAGTGTGATTGATGGAAAGAGTTTTCATGAAAATCATATTTGAACTCGAGCTGATTAAATCTATCATATGATCGATGATGAGGTTTGATGATTTATCCATGATCTGTCATCTGATCGAGACTCACGACAGAGGGACTGTATCATACGTTAACTGTACCTAGAGGTTCATCATTTTTTATTCTGCTGGATTGTCACTACATACTGTTAGGTGTCACTGATGGATTGTAAGACCCATGAGCATCATCTCGATGATCGATGATCCTTGATGGACAGAGTTGAAATGGTTCTAACCCATTGAAAGGAG
>KE505044.1:183177-212679 GCA_000441515.1 Elaeis oleifera | reverse complement strand
CAATTTGATTGAGCAATGAGGCTATATCAAGTCTAATTAAATTAGATTTAATTTGACTCGATATGAGTTTGATTTAATCAAGCCTAACTGAGTTTGAGATAACCAAATTGCATAAGAGGATAATTTTTTGTTTGATTAAGATTTGGATTTGACTTAATTCCTAATAGACTAGGATCTAACTAAGAGTGTTTGGATTTTTATTTAGATTAGAAATCCTCTTCTTCATGGGTGCACTAAATCTTAATTGAATTAGAATTAAATTGAGTTTGACTCAAGCACCAAGAGAGAGTTCAAAAGGACTAAGACTCCTCTAATTAGGTGACATCTAATCTAAATTGTTTGAGCTCCTAATCAGATTAGAATTTCAATCTATTTGGATCTAATCAATTTCTAATATGATTAGAATTGACTAAAATTTTATTTGATTTAAATCTACTATCTAAAGAGGAGTCCCATGTAGATTAAACTCTCCCTCCATGCACCGTAAATCAGCCCCATGCCCTACTAGATTTTTGTGCCACTCTCCACTCCCTTTTGCGTGAGGTTTTTTAGCATGTAAGAAGCCCTCTCAAACTCCTTCTCTGTGAGATAATATAGATGCAAATAGGAGAGTTATGGGCGGCATCAAAAAGGCTAGAATCCTAGGAGAGTTGGACTCTCATCTCCTACCTAAAATCAATCTCCTCTTCTATTTAAATGAAACATCTTATGGGGCATGTAACCAACTAGATGTGATCAGGTTTTGATGCCCAAAAGAAAGGGAGACGTGCGTGGAAAAATCAAAGGGAGAAAGGCACGGGATGAAGGTCATGGGTGTGAGGTAAGTTAGATCATATCCTTTCTTCTTACCAACAACCAAAAGTTGGTTATTAGGATCTCTTTTCTCCCATCTTTTGTCCTAGTTTGGATATGATTTTTTTCTTCTCTTTGTCCAAGAGTTGGATAAAATTTCTACATCTCTAGCATAGAGATTTGGTGCATAGATTTTAGAAAGAAAAAAGAAGAAAAGATTCTTCTCATAATCTCTAGCGTAGAGATCATCATCCTCCTATTTTTTTCTTTTTTCTAAGAATGTCTTGAGAGAAAAGAAGATTATTCAACTATCAAGATGCAATCTCTGTAAGGAAGCTAGCATCTCAGTGAGATCAAGAAGCTTCTGATCAGATCGAAATCTCGTGTGGATATCCATAGAAGTCGGATACTTATATGATTTCAAGAGACCTTCGGAAGACATCTATGATCATCAGTTTGCGGTGTAGATCGATCCGCACTAAGGCATGAAGATTAGATCTTCTCTATTTATTTTTTCTATTTAATTTCTGTATCTGAATCTTATCTCACATATGTAGATCCTGTTTATAGTTTTAAAGTTTGATCTTATGCATGCTTAGATTAAATTAAATTTAATCTGAATTTTTAAATTTTCACTATGTACTCTTATTTTAATATTTTTGCATGCATGAAACCATGAATTCAAACACAGATGAGATAAGATAGGATCAGTTTTAGTTCAAATTCAAAACTCCTTCAAATTCAAACTAAACCAAACTAATCCTTATCCAAGGAGTAGGTGACAGCATGCTTCTGTGTGGGTTATTTCTCATGCAAATTAGATATTTGCGTGAAGAATATAAGGGCATGGAGAAAGGTATTGTATGAGACTTTAAAATTCAAATCGATTTGAATTCCAACTTGATCCAATTAGGTTCTAACCAAATCAAATTAGGTTAGACCCAATTAGATAACTAAACCTAATCAAATTAGGAATACAATCAATTTAATTAAATCTTAATCCAATTAAAATTAATCGAGCCTAAGTCTTGATCAAATCAGGAATCAAAACATCTTTAGCGATTAGGTCATTTCATAACCTAATCGGATCAAACCTAATTGAATCCAATTCAACTAGACTTGATCTAAACATCAATGCTCAATCAAATTAAGCTAATTAGCAATCTAATTACTAATTAATCCTTCTATAATTCACTAACCCTTAACAAATTAATTATTGTAACTTTTGCATAAGATTAACCATCAATCGAATTGACGATTATATCTTTGGATGATTCTCAATCGTCGATCAGCCATCTGATTCAAAAATTTCTTTTGAGTATAACCCCATAGGTTCAAACCCAAGTCGGTAGCATAGGAATAAATTTTATACTAATCAAAGTGACCATCTAGCATTGATATTCGATATCCAGATAGGTTGAATTATTGCTAAGCAATATTCAAAAATCTATTGGCTTATGGTTACCGTATAATTCATTTCTTTGACCCTAAATGCTCAGAATGATTTAGGATTTAACAATCAAACCTGAATGAGTCATTCACATTATATTCCAATCTTTCAAATCCATCATATAAATTATTTCGATCGAGATTTTACTAAATTCAAATACAATGATGCATTAACTCCTAAAATCTGGAAGGGTCAATTCCATCTTGACTCACACACCGGCTCAACAAGTACTTGACTGTGCCCAGAAATCTTTCAGTACCGAATTAAAAATTCAGATAGTCTGGCATCAAAATATAGTGAGTTACTTACAAGTCACCGTGGTGATCTTAGATCAAAGGAACACTTATATCTATATCCTTCGCGAGCTACCCTTGACAATAGAGTGCCAAGCAGTTGGTTATATTCGGTGGGATGTACTCCTACATCTCACTAGCATGCCATACCAGTATCTCCACACTTCTTAATTAAGGAGACAACCAACTCATATGGCATACAATGACCTACACTTGATAATTATTATCATCCTAGTAATAGTATATTGTTTGGCTGCAAACAGATTTAAAGACTAAACGATATATCCTCCCATATCGATTAAAATAGTCCTAAGGACTTCATCATAACATAGAAGTTTAACAAAAAGATGTACACAAAATGATAAAAAATCAAATAATATTTTTAATTGTAATTCATATATAATTTACATACAAAAGTATAACTGTTAACAGACTGATGATTAGCTTTGGGACATAATTTTTAATATCCTCAAGACGTTGAAAGCTTCTGTCAAGTCATCGATATGGAGAGCAACTTTCTTATTTTTCACGAGCATGTCGTCGATATAGACCTCTATGTTGCAATCGATTTGATTTTAAAACTTTATTGACCAGCCTTTGATATGTAGCCTCGGCATTTTTGAGATCAAAAAGCATGACTTTGTAACAGTACAAATCTTTGTTGGTGATGAATGCCATCTTCTCCTCATCCTCCGATGCCATCCAGATCTGGTTATAGCTGGAGAAGGCATCCATGAAGCTGAGTAGCTGATAGTCCAATATGGCGTCGATCCGTTGATCAATCAAGAATGGTGAAAACCTGTCCTTCTAACAAACTTTATTCAGATCAGTGTAGTCGATGCATATCCATCACTTACCATTAGCTTTTTTGACCATCATAATATTCACGAGCCAATCCAGATAGGTCACCTCACGGATGAAGTTGGCTGCTAGCAATCTATCGACCTCCTCGTCGATGGCCTTTTATCGCTCGAAGTAAAATTTCTTTCTTTTATCTCACCGACTTGTGCTTGGTCTCGATATTTAGTCAGTGAACAATCACATCAGGTAGGATGTCTGACATGTCTGAGGCAGACCAGATAAGTCATCTGTATTCTTTCTCAGGAAGTTGATCAGCTTCTCCCTCAGTTTGTTGCTTAAGAAAGATCCGACCTAAAGAGTTCTGGTTGGGTCCTCCTCATTGAGGGGCACCAAGGTGAGTCGCTCTGGGGTTCTCCTCGACTTTCTTCTTCTGTTTGGTCCAGTTCATCATCGATGGGAAGAGCTTCAACTAGCTTCTTTTCTTTGACTATGGTTAAGTTATATTGTCGGGCTAGCTACTAATCTCCCTTCATTTCATCGATTTCTTTCTCATTGGGAAGCGCACGAGAAAGTGGTACGTTGAGACAATCGCTCGAAACACGTTCAATCTGAATCGTCCCAAGATAACATTGTAGGCCAAAGGAATCTAGACTATAAGAAAATTGAGCTGCACGGTCGATTGCCAAGGTAGTCGTCCGACAGTAATAGTAAGTTTTATCTCCCCTTCTATTTCGATCGAGTCACCGGTGAACCCGATCAGAGGAGCGTTGACTGGCTTAAGTCGATCAATAGAAAATCATATCTAAGAAAATAATTATAGAAAATTACGTCGGCTGAGCTTCCATTATCATTAAGATATTATTTTATATTATAATTACCTATCGTCATTGATACAACAACAGCGTCATCATGAGGAGTTTGGACTCTTTGCAGATCTTCCTTGGAGAAGACGATGTCGTCGCTTAATCATCGATGTTTAGAGGAGCTTTTTGAGTCATCGACTCCTAGAGGTCTTAGTCCTATCGAGATCATGTTGATCACACTCGCCATAGGTTGAGTATGAACTTTCTTGTCAGAGCACAATGGAGGCTGAGAGTTATCTGGTAGCTGCTTAGGTCAGTTCTGCATGTACTTTTCGAGGTATCCCCACCTTATCAGATCCTCAATCTCGTTCTTCAACTTGATGCACCTCTCAGTATTGTAGCCATAATCGCGATAGAACCGACAGTAACACCTCTGGTTACAAAATGCTGCTCTTGTCTTCATCGGCTGGAGTCGTCTAGATAGTCCTCCCCCTCTATCTCAATAAGGATCTGTGTATGAGAAGTAGTTAGAAGGATGTAAGAATCGTATCTGGGCCAAAGTTCTTTGGCCTCAGGCTTGGTCAGGAAGGTGGGGCCTCCCTCTCAGCGCGAACTCGATTGGATCCCGCGTAGGTTTCTTCTTTCTTGATCATCTTCTTCAGGTCCTTGTCCTTAGATCGACGTCGGTCCTTCTCGCCCTCCTCGCCTCAGATGTACTTCTGTGCGCTCTCGAAGAGTTCGGTAAACGTCTGGAGAAGCATCTTGTTTAGAGAATAGAAAAACTTAGAGCTACGTAGTCTCCACTTTATGACCGCAATGGCTGTCGACTTATCGAGGTCTCGAACCTCGAAGGTGTCAGTGTTGAAGCATGCCATAATTTCTCATAGAGACTCTCCGTCTTGCTCCCTGATGGAGAAAAAACTGTTGGATGTCCGCAGTACCTTTCGATTGATACCAAAGTATGGCAAGAAGAGCTGTCCAAGCTGGTTGAATGAATGGATACTCTCCAGTTGAAGTCCAGAGTACCATGTTCAGGTGATCTTCCTGAGGGTGACCGAAAAGGTGGTGTAGAGGAGGGCATCGGATGCCTCCTAAAGAAGCATGAGAGCTTTGTAGCTCTCAAGATGGTCGAGCAGATCTGTGGAGCCATCGTATGGTTCCACCTGCAGCATCTTGAATCGATCTGAAATTGATTCATCAAGAATTCGTTGAGAAAAGGATGGACGGGAGCTGACGTCGAGCTCACCGATAGGATCTCAATTGTTTGTCTGGAGCTGATTCAAGAAGTGATCAAACTCCTTCAGCTTGAGGTCGTATTCATCTAGCCACCATTAAGATTCATCGAGACGCTTGAAATATTCGAGGGTAGAACCTTCCCCGAAAGAAGACCTTGATAGAGATTGCGGCCTCTTCCCCTTGTATGAAACTTGTCGAGGGGAAGGAGACCGATAATCACCGAAAGTGGCATGCAGAGTGCATCGAGAGTCAGCTTGTGGCGACCGTCGAATGGATTGAGAAGCCATCTAGTGGGAGCATCGAGACGAGTGGCAGAATGGAGAACAGGGTCGAGAACTCTGCTTGGAGCGTGCGTCTCGCAGCGTCGAATCCTTTGTCCGCCATTGTTGCTATTGCTGCTGCTCTGCAGTCTGCTGAAGACTGTGGACAGTCTCTGTCAGTGCTCTAACTTACTGCACCAACATAGCAAGCTGTTGCTGGTCCGCTGTTTTCTTCGGTCGCGAGGCATTCAACTCCTCGAAAGTCATCGAAAATACGTCACGCCACGATGAGCGTCGAGCGAAACTAAGAAAGAATTTTGCGCTCTTGTCTTGATCATTGTAACTCCTAGAAGGATGTTTCTCCTCCCCCCTATCTGGCATACCAAACTGTTGTGGCTCATCTTCGGTGGGATAGTCGGATCGTCACGCCTGAGTGCAGAACGACAGGGAACTGATGGAGAAGGATCACTCGTCAGAGAGAGAGGACAGTCTAGAGGGCCAAGAATAGGAGCGAGGGCTCGCGGTGTGATGAACAGAGGCCAGATCAACTCGAGTTGGATGGAAAAGTCAATTGGCGACGTCCGATGATAGTAGAAAGACCTACAAGAAAAGCCTACATCAGAGATGGCTCCGACGAAGATATTCTGATGCTCAAGTCAATTTTCAGCTCAAGAGATGGAGAAGCGAATGAGGTAGAATTTCGGACTCCGAGTATTGAACATGCATACCTTATGGGGGTCTTCTTTTACCTCCATTTATAGAGAGAGCAGGGTGAAGGATGAAAGGACGGAAATGTATTCCAATAGCATCCTATCATATGGAGCTATATAGGGGCATTTTTAAATGGCCCCATCAGTGAGCATGCCTTTTGTCTGGCACGTCGGTGGTCGCGACGGCGGGCCTCAGCACATGCATGTGGTATAATTAATGACTTTATGGTGTCCTATCACGGCATGGAGCAGAGCGTTTAAGATATGACACCAGGATGACTCGACTTGATGTAACTCAACATAACCGCATGGCAGCCTCATTTGACCGTCCGTTGTTTGGTCGATGTCGATATCCAGATCGATCACTAGTCAAAGCAAGATGAAAGGGATTGGAAGCAGCCTGGGATGAGTGACCCGCATGCCAGCAGTCTCAGACTCGCTAAATAGGATTGGTAAGTCAGATCGGTAGATGACTGATCTGAAGTATCAGGCACTGTAGGTAGCTGAAGAATCCGATCTGTGAATCAAGACTGTCGCGACAGGCAAGTACGTCGGTTTCTTACCGATGCCACTGGAGAAATAGACCGATTGTTCATCGATGCAGTCTTCAATTTGGACTGTAGCCACATCCAGATAATATTGAGGTCAGACTTTCATCAATCTCAATTTTCAGACGAGATCGACCTTCTGATGAGATCGATTTTTTGAAGACCATGATCTTCTGATGAAGTCGATTTTTGCTGAGATAGTACTGGTTGAGGTTGGTTATGCAGAGGACCTATCCCAACGGGCTTTATTCATTTTTGGGACCCATTCTAATGAGGGAGGGAGACCATAGTTACAGAAGAAACTCGTGCAAAGACTTGGGCTATGGATCAGCTTTTGCACCTCCTTTAAGAACGGAGATCGTTTCATATTAAGTGTTTTCTCAAGTGTTTAACTCGGGGAATTATTGGATGGATATAAATATTAGGCCTTTTTTTTTTTGACGCGGCGGAAGAATGATTGGTGAAACCTTCTCCATCGTACATAAGCTTTTGTGTTTGCCCTTAATATTTGGTACAAATAATTCTCATGTCTCTTTCGAAATGATGGGCAGCGGTCCTATAATTATTCTCAATAAAGAAGGGTGGTTTGAAATATTGATCTTACCTTGCCGAAATTAAACAAAGCGACATCATCGCTAGGTGGAAAGCTAAGCTATTGGCTCTTGTTCCAAAATGGATGAAGAATTACTGAAGCCCACAAGAAGTCGGAAGGGTGAGTTTGAACAGAGAGAGAGAGAGAGAGAGCAGAGCAGAGCACTGGAAGAATAAAGGTGGAAATGCCGAAAGGAAGCATTGAAGACCTGTGGACACGGTAGAAGGGGGAGCCACCCTTATTGTACAAAAGGGTAGCGTCCACCAAAGAGACCGAGCCCAGCGCGGACCCATCCAACTCCTCACGGGAAAAATGGATAGTTTGTGTCTCACTCGGTCATCAATTCGCTGCACACCTCGGTTGAGGAGGGGTCCAGTCCTTCCACTCCCTACTAAAGCCCTCCCACGCCCCCACCCTCCACCCTCACTTCCTCTGGCCTCCCCTCCTGGATTCACTACTCTTTCCTTCTCTCTCCACACCCATAACACATAAGAAAAGAGAAGAAAAGAAAAGTTTATCTTCTTCTTCTTCTTCTTCCAATCAAGTGATCCCACATAGCAACCTATCTCAATCTTTTTAGCGAATCCCATTTGCCCTCTCTCTCTACTCTTCCTTTCCCTGTTTCAAATCCAAATGGCCATTTGTCATTGACCGAACCCCAATAAACTTTTCCTCCGCCGCCCTTCGAACACGAATTCCCAGAAAATAAGCACTCTAGCGATCCAAATCCATATAATCTGAGAGCCGTTTCGGAATCGAACACATTGGATGGCCTCCTTCGAAACCGAACCAGCAGGAACTCAATGCCATGCTCGTGGTCCGCCAATTCCTCGCCGCCACCGTCTCCGAAGAAGAAGGGTTTCACGGGCGGCGGGGGAAGCGGGGCGGGACGGGAGCAAGCACCCGGTGTACCGCGGCGTGCGGATGCGGGCGTGGGGAAGTGGGTGTCGGAGATCCGGGAGCCCCGTAAGAAGTCGCGCATCTGGCTCGGGACCTTCCCGACGCCGGAGATGGCCGCGCGGGCCCACGACGTGGCGGCGCTGAGCGTGAAGGGCGCCGCCGCCGTCCTCAACTTCCCGGACCTCGCCGCCTCCCTCCCCCGCCCCGCCACCCTCTCCCCTCGCGACGTCCAGGCCGCCGCCGCCCGCGCCGCCGCCATGGACCTCCCCTCTGCCGCCACCCCCACCTGTCCCGACGAGTCCCCGACGAGCTGGGCGAGATCGTGGAGCTGCCGCGACTCGGGGATGGGTTCTTCGACTCGGCCGAGTCGTGGGCGGCGATTACGTGCTTCACGACTCGCTGGACCCCTGGACGTACCCGCCACCGTGGATGGCAGGCGCCGACGAGTACGAGCTCTTCTCCGACGACGCATGGACGGCGGCAGGACAGCCGGAGGGGATTCTTCCGACCGGCCTCGAAGCTCTCTTGTGGGACCGCTAAGAGCCCACAAACATTTTCTTCTCTTCTTCTCTACATCCCATTCGCTTAATTTCCATTTAATTATGTGGGTTTGCTTACGATAAGCCATTGTAACTGAATTAATTGCACGGTGCTGGCTTTTATAAGAGAGAGTGGGGGAGAAGAAAATAAAGAATGGATGCGCTTTCTTTCTTTTTATTGGCTGAAGACAATGAGAAACTACAACGCTTTGGTTCCTGCTTGTTCCCGTGCAGCAGCAGCATCATTTACCCTCCCGAGATTTCTACGGAGACTGGGTTGGGATTTTGGGGGCCGAGGTCTCTGCAAGGAAGTACTGTTTAGACTGACCTCTGTTACTCTCTTCATTTTTTTTTCTTTCTTGAGAATAATGCCCAATGTCCTGCCCTTCTGGTCCTTTACTTTTTTATGGCACACCTTATCTTTGTCCTCACATTATATTTAGTCACAGGCACTTGATATAGATTGCAGACACTAGATCCGTGGATCGATAGTCTTTTCTGCTGCTGCGAGAAATTTGATCCTACCAGCATGTTTATGTAAGGAATATTCATGTTCAGATCGAGGAATGAATGATATTTGTTTGGAAATTCCTGATTTTATTTCTCGCTTGTTTAATTGCTTAGCCATCAAAATGGAACAATAATCTAATTCCTGCCACGTGGTATATTTTGTGATCTTGTGCTACATTTAGTTGGTAAAAATGGAAATCGTAATAGAATGGAATGGGGGGAGGCAGGGGATGAACATCACGATACCAATTCCATTATTTGGATAGCAATAGGATAAAGAAATACCAATTAATTTCTCATATTTAATTTAACTAGTTAAACATTAGAATATAATCAATTCCATATTATTTTAATTATATTTGTAATTTTTTGAACTAATACTTTACTATTTCAATATTTTCTTTGATTACTATAATCTATATTTTTCTTATATTCTTTATTCTTAGTTTCTATTTTAATACTTTTACTTTATTTTCACTTTGTATTTTTTTTACTTTGTTATGATAGTTTTGTTCATATTATTATTATTATTATCATTATCTATATTCTGTAAATTTAATAAGATATATTTTTGTGCTTTATTATATATTCTTTAGTATTTTTAATAAACCATGCCATTACTCTTTATTTTCAAAATTTTATTTTCTTTTGATTTATTTTAATTTATTTTATAATATTTATCCATTATATTTATATTTTTTTATTTATAAGTCAATATGAATTAATAGTTAATTTTTATATTTTATAATTTACTATGCATTGAACAATATATTCTTATTCATTAGAATGATACATGGTAAAAAAACTTTAATTAATAATTGATATGATATTACAATGCATGTTATTGAGTATTTTTATTATTTCCTAATAGATAATAATTTCTAATTAAACATATTCATATTTATTTTATATCATAATTAAAGATAAATAACTCATATCAAATATATTATTTATTGTTATTTTATATGTAAAATGCTATAAATAAATCTATTTTCAAAATATAATTAATTTTATTTTATGAAAGTGACCATTCCTTCCACTTAAGAGTAAAGTTACAATTGCTTTAATTGAAAGATTGATGATAGAAAATATGATTTCTAAATTTATTGTCATACTAAACATTGGAATGGGATGAAAGCTAGAATTCCTATTCCAATGAACAAAATGTTGTGTGAGATTTTTTTTTTGGTTTAGTGATTTTCAATGATCATTACATCTTCTTGCATTCCCACAATTTTTCTAACATAATGAGTATAACAAGCCCAACAATGATGCATAAGGGATTCTATGTATACATGAAGAGTCATTTGGAGTAGCATGTTGGAGGGGATAGCAGTGGTTGGATACAAGAAGAGTGCAGCAACTGAGGATAGGAGTTGTATCTTTCATGCAAAAGAAGGATTCACTTTCTTTCGTGCGAATCCAATATGGACCGCACAATAGTTGTTTCGAGATCTTTGTAGGTGGATAAATGGAAAAGTTTAGCATGCTTGGAGATTTGTGTAAGATGTGGTCTAATGCTCAATATTATGAAAGAATATCAATCATTCTTTCATGCAAAAGATACAACTCAACATCTACATGCAAATATGTCACAAAAAAAAAAAAACTACGCAAATGCAGGTCTTAACGGTCGCACTATTTGTTCCTCCTTTCTTCTCCCTCTATTTTGTCGGTTTAAATGATAACTAGCTGGAAAGATTCACAATATTTGTTTCAATGTTTTGGATGATTTTTGAATGCCTCATCTTGATGCTTATTTTCTCTTGTCTGCAGCATATGGCCAATTTCTACAATGTTTTGTTGGATCGCTTTGCCAGCGGTTTTTCTTCCTGATGCCCTTTTTCTGAAAAGCAGTGACCATTCCTAGTATTTTGGTTTATCTGTTGCCCTCAGTCATCTTTCGGATGGGCCCTCTGATGCAGACTATGATAGAGTCTTAGTAGTATCTTGAATATTGTTGTAGGGGTCATACCACCTCAGCCAATATCTTCGGAACTCATGCTCAGGAGCTGTCGAGTTGATAAGAATACCGATATGAAGCTATGAATGTGAAGCTCGACTGTGGAGATCATCATAAAGCTGATTTCAACGGAAGACTGAGGTCACTAAGAGGCTAACAGCTGAGCTCATCATAAGTCCAACCTCAGCATGAGTCCGACCTCATCATAAGGTTGACCTCATCATCACCTGGACACGTAGCAGCAGATTATTACGATCTGAGCCAAAGGCTACATCGGCCCATGAACGATCCACCTCTCCAATATTTCTACTAATTGACTGTCCAGAACTGCTAGTAAGCGGAATGCTCACCTCGGTTTGCTTCCGATCTCTTTCATCTTACTTCGATTAGCGGTCGATTTGGATCGACGACTGGATAGCACCACTCGATGGGCTCATTAAGCCGACCTGATTATCGATATCAGTCGAGCAACCGATGGTCAAGTGTGGTTACCATGCAGTCTTATCGAGTCACATCAAGTCACATCATCCAGGAGCCATACCCTGAGCGGCTTACTGCGCATCATGATGGGACACCACAAAGTTATTAATTATGCCACATGCGGGTAAGGTCCGCCGCCACAGCCACCTACGTACTGAATAAAAGGCACGGCGACTGTCAGAGTCAGAGGGATGACCTATACTGCTCAATACGATCAAAAATCGGATTGGGCTTTCCCTCTCTCCCTCTTGACCTTAATCCCTCTATAAATAAAGGTAAGAAGAGACCCTCCAGGTACGTAGCCAAACACATAAGTCAAAACTCTACCTCTATCGCTCCTTCATCTGTTCAGCTAGGAACTGACTTGAGCATCGGAGGGTCCCTGCCGGAGTAACCTCCGATCAGAATTTATTTTGCAGGTTTTGCTGTCGCTTCCAGACACCGTCGATCGATCTTTCCATTCGACTCCAATTGATCCAACCTCCGTCCAATTTTCAATTCAATAGATTGTAAGCTCGCACTCTTGATTTTGGCCCTCTTGACTATGTTCTTTCTCCGACGAGCGGACATCCTCTTCCAATTTTCTGACATTCGATGCTCAGGCACGATGATTCGACTACCCTACCAGAGATAGGCCGCAATAGTTTGGCATGCTAGGTTGGGTGGAAAAGAGAATATTCTTTAAGAATCACTATGGTCAAGACGAGAATGCAAAATGCCTTCGTAGGCTTTGCTCGACGCTCATCACGGCATGATGCACCTTCGATGACCCTCGAAGAGTCAAGTACTTCACGATCGATGGTCACAACGGACTAGCAATAATTTGCTGTCCTAATGCAGCAAATTAAAATATTAATGGAGGTTGTCTACAGTCTCCAATAGGTCGCGAAGCAGCAGCAGCAGCAATGACGACAGACAGAGGATTTGGCACCACAGGATGTGCCTTTCAGGCACAGCCCCGGCCCATTCTCTATCCCGTCATTCAACTTGACACTCACCAAATGAGTCACCGACCCATTCGACGGTCACCCGTCTTGACTCCTGGCACGCTCCACATGCCGCCTCTAATGATTGCCGATCTCCTTCCCCTCGATGAGCCTCACAAAAAGAGAAGAGGCCATGATCACTGTCAAGTTCTTTTGGAGAAGATTCCACCTCAAGATATTCCAAATATTCTGATGAATCTCCGATGTGGTTGGATGAATATGATCGTAAGCTGAAGGAGCTCGATCGCTGTCTGGATCAGCTCCAAACAACAATCGGGATCCCACCAATGAGCTCGATATCAGCACCCATCCCCTTTTTTTCGATAGATTCTCGACGAGTTGATTCTTAGTCGATTTAAGATGCCGCAGATGGAGCCATACGATAGTTCCACCAACCCACTTGATCATTTCGAAAGCTATAAAGCTCTCATACTTCTTCAGGGGGCATCTGACGTCCTCTTCTGCATCGTCTTTTCGATCACTCTTCAAAAAACTATCCAAACATGGTACTTCGAATTTCAATAGGAAAGTATCTATTCATTCAAGCAATTCGACCAACTCTTCATGGTGCACTTCGGCACCAATCGGAGGATGTCACGGACGTGCAACAGTCTTTTCTCCATCAGGCAGCAAGACGGAGAATCACTTCGAGACTTGATGGCGCATTTTAATGCTGCCACCTTAGAAGTCCAGGACCTTAACGAGGCAACGGCCATCGCAGCCATGAAGCGGGGACTATGGAGCTCCAGGCTTACTTACTTACTCTTTGAACAAGATGCATCTCCGGATATATACCAAGCTCCTTGAGTGTGCACAGAAATAGATTCGCATCGAGGAGGGTACGACTGACCGGTGCCAATCCGAGGGTGAAGATCAGAAGAAAAGATCAAGAAAGAAGGAACCTCCACGAGACTGAATCGAGCCTGTGCTGAGAGAGAGGCTCCACCTTTCCGATCAAGTCCTAAGCCTAAAGACTTCGACCTCAGGTATGATTCTTACACCCCTCTAACTACTCCTTGTGCACAGATTCTTATGGAGATAAAGGGGGAGAACTACCTTCGACGATCCCAGTCGATGAGGTTGAAGCCTATATTTCACCACTGGAAGCGTCACTGTCGGTTCCATCGTGATCACGATCATGATATCGAATAATGCATCCAGCTGAAGGACGAGACAGAAGCATTAATAAGGTGGGGCTATCTCGAAAAATTTGTGCGGAACCGACCTATGCCACTGCCTGGTGACCCTCAACCACATCTACATCCCCACGAAGAAACTCACACTTAACCTACGACGGGCGTAATCAACATGATCTCGGTAGGACCAAGACTTCGAGGGGCAGATGGCTCAGAAAGCTCTTCTAAACGTCAGCAGACAAACGACGATATCATTTTCTCTGAGAAAGATCTACGAGAGATCCAAACTCCTCATAACGATGCTGTTATTGTATCTATGACAATAGCTAATTATGATGTAAAATGATGTCTTGTTGATAATAAAAGCCCAGTTAACGTGATTTTCTATGATTGTTTCTCTCGACTTAACGATGAGAATCTACCCCAATGCTTAACTAGATCCGAGGTGCAACAATGAAAACCCTCGACAAGATTCGAGGCTAACAAGATCGAGGATAAACTTTGAAGAAAAAATCTGACAAGGCTGACGAAGCCGAGGAGAAAATCTGAGAAAAAAATTTGAGGAAGTCCACCTGACCAGAAGGTCGAGGTCATCAGAAAGCCAATCTCCAGATCGAGCTTAAGTTCGAAGGGTCAAAAGAAAACTGATCTCCGGATCGAGCTTAAGTCCCAAAAGGTCAAGATGAAGAGTTGATCTTCGGATTGAGCTTAAACCCCAAAGGGCTAAAAAGAGAAGCTCCGAAAGGTCAATATAAAAAGTCGATCTCTGGATCGAGCTTAAGTCCCAAAGGATCAAGATGAAAAGCCAATCTCCAAATCGAACTTAAGTCTCGAAGGCTCGAGAAAAAAAGTTGATCTCCGGATCGAGCTTAAGTCTCGATTGGACTAAGATTAAAAGTAAGATATCCAATCTCTTGATTGGAGCTCACTAATATCTGAAGTTTGGATTAGACCAAAATCCTGATATGATTAAGATCAAAAGTGAGATATCTGATTTCTGGATTGGATCTTATCAAAAATATTGAACCTCACAAAATATCAACTTGACAAGTTCTGGCTTAAATTCTCAGACAACATACCTTTGAAAAGGAAGAAAATGAGGCATCAAAAATTAAAATCCTATCAGATATATGGAAGATCCGACCTGCCTACTTCGAGCTCAAGTGGCTCAAGTGGAACCAAATGACACAAGTTCGCCACTTCGAACAAGCTGAGAACTTTTTTCTTGGACGATTTCTTCATCCGAAGTGACCTCTTTGGCTTAGAAGTGAGGGACGAGTATGGTAGGGTTCATACCACCTCAGTCAATATCCTTGAGACTCATGCTCAAAAGCTCTCGAGTTGATAAGAATACCAATGTGAAGCTTATCTGTGAAGATCATCATAAAGCTGATCTCAATAGAAGGTTGAGGTCATTAGGAGGCTGATAGCTGAGCTCATCATAAATCCGATTTATCATGAGTCTGATCTCGTCATAAGGCCGACCTCATCATCATCTGGACACATGGCAGTAGATTATTGCTATCCGAGCTAAAAGCTACATCGACCTATGACCGACCTGCCTCTCCAATATTATCTACTAATTGACTGTTCAGAACTGCTAGTAAGCGGAATGCTCACCTCGGTTCACTTCTGATCTTTTCATCTTACTCTGATTAGTGACCGATCGGAATCGATGACTGGATGGCACTACTCGATGGGCTCATTTAGCTGATCCGATTATCGACATCGGCTGAGCAACCGATGGTCGAGTGTAGTCGCCATGTAGTCCCATCGAGTCACATCAAGTCACGTCTTCCCGGAGCCATACTTTGAGCGGTCTGTTGCGTGTCGTGATGGGACACCACGAAGTTATTAATTATGTCGCACGTGCGGTAAGGCCCATCGCCACGGCCACCTGCATGCCAAACAAAAGACACACCCGCTGTCAGAGTCAGAGGGATGACCTGTACGGCCAAAAATCGAGAATGGGCTTTCTCTCTCTCCCTCTTGACCTTAATCCCTCTATAAATAGAGATAAGAAGGAACCCTCCAAGTACGTAGGTAAACACATTAGCCAAAACTCTGCCTTTCTCGCTCTTTCATCTGTTGAGTTAAGAACTAACTTGAGCGTCGGAAAGTCTCCGCCGAAGTAACTTTGATCAGGACTTATTTTGCAGATCTTGTTGTCACTTCCAGATGCTGCCAACCAATCTTTCCGTCCGGCTCTAGTTGATCCGATCTCCGTCCAATTTTCAGTTCAACAGATTGTAAGCTTGCGCTCTTGTTTTTGACCCTCTCGACTGGGCCCTTTCTCCAGCGAGCAGACATCCTCTTCCAATTTTCTAACGTTCAGTGCTTAGACGCGACGACCCGACTATCCCATCAAAAATAGACCACAACAAGTACTTATGGGATCCTACGTGCTATAATTGAGCATTTTGGTGCTATTTTTATGGGCCTCCTAGATTTTATCATCGAAATCATTGTTTGCATGGAATCTTTTTCTGGTTGCTTTTAGTTTCTTTAATTTAGTTTTTTTTTTTTTCTTCCTTTTGATCCTTCCCTTTTTCATGTAAATATTCTGATGGTACATTCTTCTCCCTCTTCGTTGTTGACTAAATTGGGCGACTAATGGTTAACACCCATTAGTCTCCTCCTTGTGATAAAAAAAAAAAAAAAAAAAAGTATAATGTTGCTGAAACTTCTTGGAATCTTCGTTCGCGTATGACATTGTACTAAATGTGCGACTACCCGCCCTGCCGACCGAGCACATAAAAAAAATCTAGTTTCTTGTCTCTGCATCCATCCACCAACTAAACATTATTGTAGGCGGTAGCAAATTAAGCATGTGAGTCACGCACCTGACAGTTAATTGACCCATTGAATCCCTGGGTCATATGCCCACATTGATTGTGACCCATTTTCTCTTGCTAGAGCACAAAATAGTTCGGAAAATCTGTTCTTAGTCATGAATCAAATGATTTTTTTTTAAGAAAATAAATAAAACTAATTGAAATTTTGATAGAAACTATAATACTGATGATGACTTACCTTTTTCTGGGTAAAATGATGATGAATCAATTTATTTAGTCAGATGAACACTTCTTGTGGGCTTTCATCGACATCATATAAATGAAATCTTGGAAACTACATATCAAAATATGAACACTTGTCATGGGCTTTCATCTCAAGTATCAATCTTCTTGCTTCTTCTTACCCAAAAAAAAGAAAAAAAAAATTCTTCCTTTTTTATAAAATAATAAACTTCCTAGACAACTGATGTTGGAGAAAATATGACAAATCCCAATTCTACTATCAAAAATTTTCTTTCATGCCATGTCATACGAGGAACTGACACTCTATAAGACAATTTTATATTAAATTTATTGATCTCATGAATCATGCCAATGTGAAATATAAAGTGAAATTTTTTAGTAGTAGGGTTGGCATTGTGGCATTACTCTTTAATTAAAACCGCCATATTTCAGGAAATTTCCGACAACTAATAATATGGTAATTCTAATGCTTCCCATACTTTAGATTGTAGAATGTATTATGGTTGTAGGAGCCTGTGCCTGTAAATTCAACATTTGTTAGTTTTAATGGCTGTTTAACATTATCTGTGTTATATTTCCTATCATATTGGCAAAGATAATGTTAACACTAATGCACAAGATTCTAGTTGACTTCATTTGTTGAGTGGGTGCAACAATTAGTTTCTATAATTTGTCATGCCTCTATGTAAAGGTCATATTGTGTACTTAAAAATTATTCCCGCACTTCTAGCTCTCTTATAAAGCAACTAAAGAAGACATGGCATCCACGCAATTTGTAGAAGACTATCTTTAACCAAAATGCATATAAATTGTTTTGAGAGCTCTAGAGTGGCAGTAGGAATATGGGTTTCATACATAGAATGGCACACTATCTAGAGTAAATTGATTGTATCTATCTAAGATAGGTATATAACAAATATTAAATATAAAAAATTATAGAGAATGAGAGAAAAAAATAATAGATATAGAAAAAAATTAAAAAAAAATAAATTTATTACAAAAAAAAAGGTTCAAATAATGAATTTGGCTTAGTCTTACTAAGAGGCCTCCCAAAAGAAACTTTATGTATAAAAAGAATTTTCTCCATCACGTAACTCTCTTGCCTATTATAAAATCATACTTCTTCACTAAAAGGTGAAAACATCAATATCCCGCTCTAATTAAAAAACTAAACTCAAATATATCAAGCCCACGGCTCAATCTAACTATAATTGACTAGCATCAAAAATAAACTATTCTAACTAGAATTAGAATAGAAAATAAGGATAAACTAGAACAAAATTCCAGTACATATAGGACAAGCAATGGACTTCCAACATCATATTTTGCATCAAATTCTATATGCTTATTAATAAACAATAGCAATGCCTTGGTGATACCAATTCTAGCTAGAAAATGAAAATGACCTGGTTCCTAACACATGCATCCAAGTTTTTAAGCAAGAACTTTGTCATCTCTTCGTACTGGAGGTGTCATCTTGAAACAATTGTATTCACTGTTACCTGATGTCGCATCCGAGAAAAGAAATCTCTGAGAATGCAAAACCATGAATAGAGATGTTCTGTGGTGTGGCAGATTTAGTGCCTCCATTGAAATTTCTATACTCATCTGTGGGAGCCTCACCGAAGAGAACTTCTTAAAAGTGTGTCATGATGTGTGTGGCTTTTTCTGTTGTATCACATCAAAAAGATAAGATGGCTCTTTCCATAATTTCCCATTGCTTTCAAAATGGAGAGACGAGCATGACATCTTTCTAGCTGTGATCTTTGTTTCTAGCTCTGCCTTTCCTCTCTGCTCTTTGAGCCGATTCTTTATCCTTGTATATTTTTATGCCTTCTGTAAACTTATGCTGTAAATATCCTTTTCATCAATAAATTTGGTGGCTAATGGAGGCTTGGCCTTTGTTGCCTCCACTTACCTTAAAATAGAAGAAACACAGAATCTTTGGTTGCTAAGTAAAACAGTGATACAGTTAAGAAGCCAATTCTAGATATGACTGCATCTAGATGTTCATAGAAACCGCTAATCTAATGAGCTCCATAAAGCACGCCTATATCCCCATTACACCATCACAGACCAATGTAATTTATTAGGTTGTTAAGTTCTTCATTATATCCTTGTGGCAGCCCTTAGTATTTAATGAAATTTCATTGAATGACTAAGGGGGTATGCGTGTACGTGTGTGTACTAATATATTGTATACGTACATATTATGCATGTGGAAAATTATATTTAAAGTAGAGAGTGAGATATGTGTGCCACAATGGTAACAAAGCTAAGGAATATACTTGTTTATTAAAAGTAAAAAAATGTAAAAATACATTGCGTATCGAGATAACGAAAAGCATACAAACCCCGGGAAGAGAATGGAAAGTGGAAAAAGAAAAGGTTACCACAAAGACAGGTAGCTCGAAAAATTCGAATTAAATATGGAGGGGAAATTTTAATCTCTCAGCTCGGTTTGTATTTGAGTTGATTGGTATTCATTTCCATATCTCATGGAATGAAATATCAGAGAAAATCAGTTTCTTAATTTATACAAAAAAAAAGAAAAAAAGAAAAACCAGTTTCTTCTTTGGAAAAAAATAATAAAGAAAATCAATGCAAGGCCATAAACGCAAATCCTTTTCAAACTTCCCTTTATTGTCTAAGATTCATCCACTCCTTGAATAACGCATACTGTTCTAACATTCCTCAACACTGATTCAGAAGATGATCTTTCAACCTAAAGATACATGAGTTAGTTCTTTCCAAACACACCAAAAGGTAGCAGTCACTAGATCCATTCTCAAAGCTCTTACAGGGACTAGTCACTCTCCAATGCAGTGACTCTCTTTCTTTGATTTGCAGAGCTCTGTTCAATGTTATCTAAATACTTCTTTTGAATGGGCAGTTTAAGAATGGATGCTTCCACCCAAACTTTCGCCACTAAATTATCCTCTAGATAGACTCCATTCTACAATAATGTTATCAACCATAGGAAGCTCTTCACTTTAGCACATGCCTGCTCTTCACTAAAAATAGCAGTAATCTTGTTGGAAAAGCTTGATGCCGTTGAGCTCACAGGATGGAGACGTCTCATCCCCCTCCAATCAATGAAAAGTCTCGTTCCCTTTTGTAACTCTGGCAACATTTTGCTCGAACATGAAGTGAACTTTGCATGCAAATGTTCATCGGAATATTTTGATGGTTCGATGCATCCCTATTAATGGATCAAATTGGCAAATCGAGTATTTGGCTGCTGGTGCCTACAAGAGACGGATGCATGCAGTACGCGACACAAGCACCATATGCCCATCTCCATTAGCATGCAACGAAATGATCAGCAACCTATGTTGCATAGAGAATCAAATGCTTGAATGAACATTGAAGCTATCACCCACGTCAATTCTTCTACTTTGATTCTTGTGTTATGATGGAATCAAGATATGTAATATTTCAGATTTTTTTTTTCGGGACAACCAATGCAAGAGTTATTGGGTCATAGAAACTTGATACCCATTATGATTGCAGACATGTTTCTAAGTTTGAAGTTTTAGTCTAACTTAGCTTGTGAACTAAGAGATTTCTTCAGATCATCTGACATAATTGAGATCGCTGTCCATAGATTAGAATAGCACAATATTAAAATGTTGGAAGCAAATTGCTGCAAGTCATTTTATTATCTGTTATACTTGTGGTTATGAGGTAACGTTGACTAAGGACCTACCCAAAAGCCTATGGATTCCCTTCTAGCACTCAAAGACCCCACCGCTGTCCGAGGCATCAATCATTACACGTAAACGTTCTAAGCTCAAATAATTGAACATTACAAGACGAAACTTCTATTATCTCGCCATCTCTCTCTCTTACACGTACACGCACAAATCAAGAGAGGAATCTCAAAACAACTCACGCACCATATGTGGAACCAATTTCGCTCTCCCATGTACGAGAGATCAAATCTCTGGCCCCCCGCATAGCTGTTTCTGAGCAGGAAGGCAGACCCACCACCATCATCATCTCTTTGTTTCTCACAGTAATAATACTTGTATATATATATATATATATTTTTGTAGCCATCTTTTTCATTGATTGACAAAGAGTTTTCACATGCTAGTGAAAGTGATGTACTCAACAATTACTTCCTTCATCCATGCGAGCCATGCTTGCAGAGAGGCTGATCAATTGGCTGATAAGCTTGATGGAATGTGATCTAATTAAGATTTCTACTCTCTTATGATGATTCATTTTGATGTTCACCTCTTGTTTATGATGATATATATAGTGTTTTACTTTTATAGATTAATTGTGGGTATTCCCACCCTGTTTCACCATTTGTATATAATAAAAGCAAACAGTGTTTCTTGGAGCATGGATTAGAAATAACTTGATTGTGTAAGGTCACTGTAGATGCATCGCAAGGCAATATTTTGAGTCGAATCTAAATCCTTCTATGGATGGTTCATGCAATGAGCCCAACATGCACCCACCTTATGTTGAAGTGAGTTTTATCATCCAAAGATTCCACATGATATGATGGCCTACTTTCACACTAAGAGAAAGCTGCATCACGCCCCTAAGCCATAGCCTCTAGGTCAAAAATGATTATGTCGATAGATTATATGTGATTGGTGATACTATCCAATGAATTGGTTATCATGCAACATTATCGATATATTTTGATAGAGAATAATCTATCATTACATGCAGTCAGCTGGTGATGACTTCTCCTACTAATAATCAAAAAACTAATGATGATTTAATCTAATCTTGTGACCACCTTACATGTCTAGTAGAAAGCAAGACTTAAACCAATCGACTACTCTCAAAATCATATCTATGTAGTACATGATATAATATTGTAATCATATTGAGCCAAGATCTAATTTTAAACTTATTATTCTGCATAATATTTAGACATATAAATAAATGTGACTTAAAGCCCATGCTTTGCTCGAGAAAACTTTGCCCTTTTAGATATGTACATAATTTTTTCTATTTATCATACAATATTTTATTCATTCAAATTTCAAGCTTTATTAAAAAAGAAATTTTTGATTTCAAAAATACATTCTGAAAATACCTATTCCTTATACATTGATAGATTTTGTAGAAATTATGGATGACTGAGTTATGAACTACTAATTAATGAAAACCGTTGATTTACAAGAATCTTTATCGTACCACAACTACCATGATCCATTCATGGTCTAATTCATTTTAATTATTTTTATAGAGAAGAAAAAGAAAATCTTAAAAAGCAAAAACGTAACAGTATATTTATTAATTAGTTAAACAATTCCAATATCACTCTTAATCAACTCTCTATCATGTTACGCATTACTTACTAGTTCTCCGCATAATGCAAAATATCTGCAAAACTCACACGCAATTACATTAAAACTAATATTATATACCAGTGGACAAAGATACCCTCTCCGAAAGCTATCAACTCTCTAGACGAACAAATCTTCGCGGTTGCAATTCCAACAATAGAAAACGTTGTTGAAGTCAGACTGAAATGACACCACTATCTTTTTATAATAATATTTAAATCACTAAGGGAAAGTTTTGTAAGAATAATTAGTTATTGGAGAAAAAGTTTAAGGGTCAGAACTCAATTATTAATTGTGGCCAGTTTTTTCTTTAAGTTTGATATTGTTTTGATCCGGGGACCACCGAGCAGTGAATGTGGGGCATTGAATAAGAATATTCCTGGTGGTGAAATGTTACAATGGTTACAGTATAAGAACATTCTACACTTCAAGTAGAATCTCTCGAAAACAAGGCGTCACAACTTGAGAAAGGTACCGTATCTTTGGCTCCAACCGCAGAAAAATTTAAGTTTCATTGACTTTTAGCGTGTATGAGGTCGATGGAGAAATTTTTTGTACACGGCACGTGGTGTAGGAAATTTGACGTGAAATATTTTATTTATTAAATTATATAATTATTAATTTTAATATATATTTAATATTTATAATTTTATTTTTATTTAAAATTTTAATTATAAAAATATTTTTTTAAAAAAAATTATGATATCCTGTATTAATATTATGGCATCATGTATTGAAATTATAATTTTCTGTATAGCATGTAATAACTTTTTCATAGACTATCATAAAAAAAAATATATATATATATATTTTATCATTGAAATTTTATAATTTTTTTTAAAAAAAATATTTTCATCGTTCAAAATTTTAAATAAAAAAATAAAATTTCAGACATTAATTGAATATTAAATATATATTAAAAAATTATAATAAATGATCTAATAAGATGAAGCGGTGTGCTTCACATCAGATTTTGTACACCACGAGCGAGTGGTGTATAAAAAATTTCTCAAGGTTGATGTAGGCTTTAGGTCTCAGATAAGCTAGAATAGTTTTGGGTCATAGTCTGGGCCAAGACCTTTTGAAACATTCATGTCAAGACCCAGTCTTAAATTGGAATAAAACTTCTACGCCAGCACCACTATTTACAGTATTTTCCTTCTTTTATTGCATCTAAATGTCTGTTTTTTGTTGTGTTTTTCCCTTACACCACCCCAAATGTAATGGTCTACTTGGACTAACTTGCGTCTACCTTTATGAGAATATCATCACTTTGCAGGATGAGGATCAAAACAACCGTCCTACACTTTCCCCCCTTTGGACAAACCAGTTTACCTCAACTTCTTTTGGTATATGTACAATAATTAGTTTGCTAAGTACTCTTTGAGCTATTGGATATACCACAAAATCATGATGCCGCACGACCAAGTCAAAGGCTAGATCATCTTTTACTTATTCAAACAATCAAAATATGATTTAATTATCTTACCGCATTACCAAAGTAGTTAGTACTATTTGATAAAAACTTTTTAGAATAATATATGTTAAGTACTTGAAAATGCCAAGAGATTCAAATCCAAATTCTCATTTTACGTGGTGCGACAACCAGGCTATTGTTACCTTTACTTATTTACTTATTATTTTCTAGATCTTAGTGACCATGATAATAGGAAATTCAAACGTAATATCAGTGGCAGTGATAGTAGCAACAGCACACAATTGAGATTTTTATTCTAACTGTTAGATTTTTGCAAATGCTAATGCATGTGAATTTCAAAATTTTTCTAAATTCAAAATACAGCAGAAATCAGATTAAATAATTTAATCTAAGTATGTATTTATCATATGAAAGCACTTATGGATGTAGTTCATATACTGAAATTAAAATAAACTGACTTTAATATGAATAAAAAAAGTCTGTGATCAATTCGGATACCTAAATCGTTTTTTTTTGCTTCAAATATATATTAGGGACTGAATCCAATTCAATCCTTAAATCTGGGATTGAACAGGCTCTGAATCAGCAGCACAAGTGTCCTGCCTCTACGAGTATCCATAAGACCGATCTGAATTATTTTCTCTTGAATCCTGCTTGTTTGAACCGAAGGCTTAAAAGGCTTGAACCAAGCTTGGATAGGGATCAACCTTGAATCTTTTTTATCTTTTTTCTTGATTCTTGAAGAAACTAAAATATTTCTTGATCCCTCAACTAATCAAAAAGAACAACTATCAAGAAGTGGTTGTAACAAACTCTCAACAAACTTGAGAGAAAGAAGAAGAAACCAACAACTTAGGCGTCAACACTTGACACCAAGCAATAGGTTGCTGCCCACTTCTCTCTAAGATCCAAAAGGAGGATGCCTAGAGAGAGAGGGCATGGGCTAGAGAGAGAAAGAAGAGGGGAGGCGTTGGGCACAATAAGGGTGACGGCAAGGATGAGAGAATTAGTCATATGAAGAGAGGTAGGGTTAGGGTCCTTTAAATAGACAACACAAGGGTGTCTTAACCAAATTAGGATCCCTTCTCCTAATCATATTAGAAGTCCTAATTTAAAACCTCTTGGACCAAGTGAAAAGGGTGCCACCTATACTTGATCCACGCCTTCACCCAATACTAGACGCCCCATCATATGGGATCCAATTAAATACTCTCAAATCAGTTCACATGGTTTCATAAATTTACTTCAAAGATTCTTGATCAAATTAACATGAATAAAATCAAAAAAAAATTTTGATTTAATCCAAGCCATAAATTAAGTATCCAACCATTGGAGGCCATTGAATCAAATTCAATTAGATTCAAATCAAGTATAAGAATGGGCTAAAGTTTATCATATAAGCAAATCAATTACAAAAGAAATTGGGTTCACCCAAGTATTAGCAAAGTTAACATGAACCCAATAGGATTTCTCTAAATCCGTATAAATTGATGTTTCATAAGCCCAATTATAACTAATCCAGGTCTTCTTCCTTTATGTGTGACCTTATAGGTTCAATTCTACCTGATAGTGAGATATACGATGATCTCTATCATAAGTATCACTGAAATTTCTTTCAGTAGATCGAAACAGTTTCATTCTAACTCGATAAGGATTATTGATCCAGAACAATCTTATTGAGCTCTCACAATCCATCAGGATATCTAGCAATATGTAGTGGCAATCCAGTAGAACCAAAATAAACCTCTAGGTGTAGTTAATGTATGATACAGTCTCTCTATCATGAATTTTGACTAGATGGCAGGTCATAGATAAATCATCAAATCTCATCATCAGTCATATGATAGATTCGATCAGCTCAAATCTAATAAAATTTAATAAAATTTTTTTTATCAATCATACTGCTATGACCATAGACATATGGATTCAACTTCTCAAATCTCATAGGATTACTCCTCTCTATCAAGATCGATAAATCCCATCTAGATGCACAGGTTGCTCCTCCAGCTCAACCAACTGAAGCTAATATCTACTACAAAAGCTCATAATTGAGTCAATATTTATGTGTAGTCAAACTGCAGTAGTCTTACTGTAAGTAACTATGATACCGCAAGTCAAAAGATCAGTTATACAATTACAGCATCGAGATGATTACTGACGATTGGATAGAAATCCATGTGATCTCTCGATGGTCATGTTCAGTATTAGTTGTTCTTTAACAACTATCCATACTTGTCACTCAGTGTCTCTATACCGTAGGTTAGAGACTTATCTATTTCGAAAAAAGCAAACCGTGCGTCGGACTATCTAGATGGATCACCGTTTCCATAACTATCTTATGATCGGGAGTAATTTAAGAATCGATCATACATACCTCTAATTCTCAACAGTTGAGAATATGTATCGTAATATCAATTTCAAAGACGATTCAAGGACACATAACATTTGAATGAAAAAAATTTACTCTTTATTGATTAAATCAATAGTTTAAGTATAAATTTTATTATAGAATGAATAATACGTCAGCGAATAATTGACTTCTAGGATATACATCTAACAATCTTTCACTTAAACTAAAGTCAATTGGCCATTAATCTAAGCCCTATCTTCTTAAGATGAGCTTTCATTTTGGGCTGGCTCAATTGTTTTGTCAGTGGGTCTGCCATGTTATCCGCGAAGTCTACTCTTCGCATCTCGATATATTGCTTCTCGAGGTAGTCACGTATGATATGAAATCGTCTCTAAATTTGTTTGAATTTTTTATGAGATCGGGGCTCTTTAGTAAGTGCTATAGCTCCATTGTTGTCATAGTACAGTGGTATGGCATCCGATGTCATTGCATCAAGTTCCGCGATAAATTTTTTGAATCAGAAGCCTTCTTTTGCAACATCCGAAGCAACGACATACTTAGCCTTTGTTGTCAAATCTACAATGATGCTCTGCTTGGAGTACTTTCAGCTGGCTACATCATCATTGCAAACGAACACATATCCCGATGTAGACTTTCTATCATCAAGATCCGATATGAAGTCCGAATCCATATAACCCTCAATCTGTAATTCAGGTGCTCCTCCAAAGATCAAAATAAATTTTAGTCCTTCATAAGTACTTAAAGATGTTCTTCACAGCTATCCAGTGCCGAATATCTGGATTCGACTGATATCTGCTTGTGACACTCACAGCAACGATAATATCGGATTAAGTACATAGCATGACATACAAGAGACTCTCTATCGTCGAAGCATTAGGGATCTTATTCATGAGCTTGATCTCCTCAGAAGTGGTAGGATACATCATTTTGGAGAGTCGAATATCATACTTAAGGGATAGCAAATCTCTTTTGAAGTTTTTCATGCTGAACCACTTCAGCACTTTCTCTATGTATAGCTTTTGTGATAAATTAAGTATCCTTCTAGATCTATCTCTATAGATCTTTATCCCAAGAATATAGGATGCTCTCTGTAGGTCTTTCATGGAGAATTTTTTGGACAATCAAATTTTAACTGAGGTCAGTATGGGAATATCATTTTCAATAAGAAAGATATCATTCACGTATAATACAAGGATGACAAGCACGCTCCCATTGATCCTTTTATAAACACAAGATTTTTTTTATTTTTATGAACCAAACGATTTGATCGCATCATCAAAATGAATATTCCAGCTCCGAGGAGCCTGCTTTAGTCTATAGATGGATCTTTACAGCTTGCAGATTCAGTGATCACAATCATCAGATGTGAAATTCAAAGACTGCTTCATATAGATATCTTCCTCAAGATATTCATTTAGGAATACAGTTTTCACATCCATCTATCAGATTTCATAATCATGATAAGCTGTAATAGCAAGCAATATGCGGATAGATTTCAGCATGGCTATAGATGAAAAAGTATTATGATAGTCAATACCTTTGTACTGACTATAATCCTTCACCACCAGCCTTGCCTTATAGGTCTCTTTCTTACCATCGGCACCTATTTTCTTTTGTAGATTCATTTACATCCAATAGAAATAATTCTCTCAGATAGATCCACTAAGGTTCATATCTGATTCGAGTGCATTGAGTCAATTTTTGACTTCATTGCATCTAATTATTTCTCAAAATCGATGTCAGACATTATCTCATCAGAAGTACTAGGATCATCATCATGACCTCCATCTCCCATAAGGAATGCTTCCTCTACATTCTTGTTTAGCATACCCATGTATCTTTTAGGAGGATAGAAGATTTCCCTTGATCTACGAAGTAGAGGTGGAACATTAACTACTGGCTCACCATGGATGGATTCCTGAGGATCTATAGGTCGTTGCTCTTCAAAGATATTCTCATCAAGCTCAACTAACCTCCCACTGCCGTCATTCTGGATAAACTATTTTTCTAAAAATGTGGCATTGCGACTCAATCATATTGTGGTCATATGAAAAGTAAAAATAGTATCTCATGGATTCTTTAGGATAGCCTATAAATCGAGCTACAATAGATCTATCCTCTAACTTGTCAGCTTTCTGTCTCTTGACATAGGCTGGACATCTCTAAGTTTTAAAGTAACTTAGACTCGACTTCTTACTATGCCATATCTCAGATGGTGTAGTAGGAACGAATTAGAAAAATTTATTAAATATGCATCGCGGTAAGTAAGACGTGTCCCCAAAAAATAAAGATAAATCAGTGAAGCTCATCATGGATTGGATCATATCCAATAGGGTCTTATTTCTCCTTTCGGATATCCCATTGAGTTGAGGCATGTCGGAAGGAGTCCATTGAGAGACTATACCGTTCTTCTTAAGATATCCTAAAAATTTAGTACTTAGATATTTCTCTTCTCGATCAAATTGAAGGACTTTGATGAGTTTACCTATTTGCTTCTCTACCTCATGCTTGAATTTTCTGAACTTTTCAAAGGCTTCAAACTTATGTTTCATGAAAAATACATATCCGTACTATGACAAATCATCAGTAAAGGTAATGAAGTAGCCATAACCACTCTTGACCTATATATCAAATGGGTCACACACATCGATGTATATCAAAGCTAGTAACTTAGTGGTCCTTTCTTCTTGTCCCACAAAGGATAACCTAGTCATTTTTCGTCAAAGACATGCTTCACAAGTCAGAATTGACTCAGATTTAACCAAGTCAAGAATCCTATCTCTTTTCAGTCTATTTATCCGATCCTCTCCAATATGGCCAAGCCATGGTGCCACAAGTACTTATGGTTAAACTCATCTTTATGTCTCTTTTGACCTACGGCACTCACTACTTACTCGTTTAGATTCATATTAACATCAACATGTAAGTGATAAAGACTATCAATCAAAAGATCAGATGTAACTAATTTATTCATAAATAATAAATAATAATCTTTATTAAATTAAAAATAAATTCATCTTCTTTTAGTACAGAGATCGAAATCAAATTTTGACTAGCTATAAGAATAAAATAACGGTCTTTTAAATATAATCTAAAGTCTGATGGTAATCGAAGAGGGTAGATTTCAATGGCTTCTACAGTAACTTTTGCTCCATTGCCAATCTAAAGGATCATGTCACCTTACCTCAACCTCCTACTTTCTATTAGATCCTGCATTGAGGTACATATATGTGCACTAGAATCAGAGTCCAATATCCAACTAGAAGTAGAAGAAACTATTAAGTTAGATTCTATTACGAGCATGCCTTCACAAAATGTTTCATTCTTTTTTCTTAGGC
>KE505044.1:163470-178667 GCA_000441515.1 Elaeis oleifera | reverse complement strand
AATTATGTTATTTCATAATAATTAAAAATAGATTTTTTAATAGATATTCATGGAATGCAAAAATAAGGCATGCATTCTTTTATTTGTTTCTTTCATTTTAGAATGACAACAAGAGCGATGCATTCTCATGTCAAAGTAGAACCTCTCGAAGGCACGAGCATTCATGAGAAAGGCACCAGCTAAGAGGTTCAAGTATCATTTGTTTGACAACATAATTTAAATATCTTATTATAGTATTGAATAAATTTTGAATCTTATGTGTTTGCACTTTATATAATTACTAATGCCACATTAAAATTAGTCCACCAATTATTTTGATAGCTTTGTAAGTTTATTAGAATAACTTGATTTTCATATAAGTCTATATCTATTATTATAATCTAAATATTCCGACATGACTGGATCTTTTTATGTAAAGCCATCATTTTTTTTATAATATAATTTTAAATATAATAATAATACCATGGACTGGATCGGAATTCAGACCTCTTTTAGCAAGTGGTACCACAAGCAACTCATCTAAGTTTTTGTTTGGTTATATTTTAATTCTATTCAATTTCTATATCAACAATGAGCGAAGAGATTTTTTTTTTTTTTAAATTGCAACAACCAACTATCTCGTGTCAATTATTTCATCAAAAAAAAATCGAGAAACCTTGAGGTAAACTGATTTAGATAATCTATTTGGCATCATGAAAAATCTGCAGGGCTAAATATATCCAAGCAACTTTGCATGCATGAATAATTCCCCGTACATTAAGTGCTCACCGGTGGCACAATCGGGTCCATACGACCGTGCCATCATTTAGCACGAGTAAATGCTCGCTCTCATCATTTGTACGGTGACAGCCTGATTCAATGCTCATCTCTTGCATTAGTCCTATTCCTGCACCGTGCTCCTTCCGTGGTCCTTGTGGTCCCTAAGCCGTAGCAGATCTCATAGACCACATGATAAACTATGGCATCTACAGAGTCCCAAGGGGTTATTGGAGATCTCGTGACGTCAAAAGTATTTCACCACCCACTCAGTATAGATTTGCCGTCAGTCTATGGACAATAGTGTCTCCATCAGTTGTATCTTTCTTTGGATATCTGGTAACATACTACGGATCTGGTCATTAATAAGCCTCCGACAGGTACATTGGAGGCAATGCGCACATGCTCTTTTGAGGAAGCATTGTAGGTCTTTCTTTTTTTCTTTTTTTCTTTTTTTGTGATAAGGAAGGTCAATTTAAATGAGGCAGGTCAAAGCGGCCGACCTCGTTGCCGCCAAGCAACACGTTCTCATTTTAGACTTGGCATTCCAGCATCGCTTTGTGGGGGCAATTCGGTTCTCTATTCCATCAGATGTTACTAAAGTGACATTCCGTATAGTTTTGATAAATCTCATTAGGTTTTGTTTCTAATAACTATTTCGAACATGGCCTCAAAATTTGGATAGGTAGAATTGAGAAATAAGAATTTCATAAACTCAATTACATGATAGCTCATTCACATGTTTTGCGCAAGATCTCTGTATAGAAGTATTTTACCTGCAAATATGGTTGTTATGCAAGAGATTTGACAAATCACTATATTAGAAATCTCTTGCATATTACTGAATATTGGGAAAAATCAACTGGCCCTCATTTGCCAATCAATCTTCGGAACAGTCCTACCGACATCCGACTCTGACCCACCAAATAACGAACGATTCTGAAAGCGACTACCGACTATATGTCGGCTGAGCAAATCGACACTACTGTCAACCGACCAACCGAACCTCCTTTATCGATCCAGATCGATAAGCGGTTCATACTCGGACTCTACAGACAACAGACTACTTCGATCGTCGGTATTTCAAAATTACTAACTGACAACCGACGCATAGTCGGCCGACTCATTCAAATATATCATAACCGTCACGGACGGTTACTCTACTGATATCGCGGCGTAATCCATGAGGACTAACAACCCATTGCGAGATTACTACCCTGTGATTCTACACCGCTAAATGCGGGACCATATCCGACGGTTACGATCATCTACTCTATAAAAAAGGGATAAGGCAACAGTTTCGGTAAGCCATTTTTTAGACGCTGAGCTCTGTCACCGTTCTCATTCTACTGTTATCCAGTCTCTCTCTCTGACTTAAGTATCGGAGGGTCTCCATCGGAGACAACTTCGGTCAGTGTAGACTTCGTTTTGCAGGTGCTCGTTCCCGACGATAGACGATGAGGGGATTGGCAGCAACAAATTGGCGCGTCAGGTAGGGAAAGACAGCGACAAGAAGAAAATTCGCAATGACGATAACCAGAGCTCAACGATCAACGACAATCGGCTCGACGAGACACTCTTTCCGTCAGGAAGAGGCCCCTCACCTGTTTGCGATAGCAGAGTCCAGTTCTCCACGCCCCGTGGTTACCACAGATGCTCAGATTGCTGCGATCGTGCAACAAATGAACGTCCTCGCGGAGGCAGTCAAAAGCCTCCAACAACAGCAAACTCAGCCACCACAACCGTCGGTGGAGCAATCGGTGGCGCATTCAGTGCCTTCCAAGCATAGCCGCCGTCATCCGCGACGATCTCCGTCTCCTCCACCAGAGCGGCGATCTCGGCTCTCTCAACGGGATGAGCAGCGGCATTCGCGGCACTCTTGACGTGCCACCCATCATTCACAGCGCCCCTCTCCTTCCTAGTTAGATCGAGCAAGGAAGGAAAATGACTGCGAATACCGTCTGCCTCTAATTCATCCGGAGGATCAACCTCCGGAGTCTCCCATCACCTGTGGCTTGAAGACTACGAACGTAAGTTCGAGAAAATCGACCGCCGACTCACCCAATTTTAGACAGACAGTCAGAAATCGTCAAACGACTTCGATTTCCGTACAGCCCAGCCTCTCTCCCAACTTATTTTGAACGAACCGATCCTGGCTCGGTTCAAGATGCCGCATGTGGAGCCCTATGACGGTTCCACCGACTCAATTGATAACCTCGAGAGCTACAAGGCTCTCATGACAATCCAGGGAGCAACCGACGTCCTTCTGTGCATCGGCTTCTCGGCTACACTTCGGAAAGCTGCTAGGGCCTGGTACTCTGGGCTTCGATCGGGAAGTATCCACTCTTTCGAACATTTGGAACATTCCTTCGTGGCCCATTTCAGCACCAGCCGGAAGCCGTCACGAATCTCGGATAGTCTCTTTTCGATCAAATAAGGAGAGACCGAAACACTCTGAGATTTCGTGATCCGATTCAACACGGCCACACTCGAGATCAGGGACTTCAACGAAGACATGGCCATATTGGCCATGAAAAGAGGTCTGAGGGGGTCTCGATTCACATACTCACTGGATAAGACCCTCCCTCGAATGTATGCTAAATTCTTGGAGTGCGCGTACAAATATATGTACGCGGATGAAGGAGCTTCTGACCAACGTCAGACAGAAAGTAAGGGTCAGAAGAAGAAGCTCCGACTGAATCAAGTCGGCCACCTACCGATGAACGAACTTTGCCTCGACGACAGAGTCCGAGGCCGAACGACGACATATATGACTCCTACACTCCTCTCTCTGCTCCTCGTGCACAGATTCTTATGAAGATCGAAGGAGCAGAATACCTATGACACCCTCCACAGATGAGAGCACCGTCGAGGGGCCGCGATCGGAAGAAATACTGTCGGTTCTATTGTGATCATGGTCACGATACCGAACAATGCATTCAGCTCAGAGACGAGACAAAGATCCTGATTCGACGAGGCTACCTTGAAAATATCGGAGGGACCCACCGACTCAACCTCCTATCGATCGATGACTCCAGCCGACTGAGGAAGCTGTGAATAACCAATCGACTGCGGGAGTCATCAGCATGATCTCCAGACGGCTGGATCGGGGGGCAACTTTCGACGAGGAGTTGACGAAGCGACTGCAGCTCCATAATGTAATAACTCCCTTAGAAGATGATGTTCGAGGAATTCAAACTCCTCACTACGATACTATTGTTGTTTCGATAATTAGCTAATAAAACTTCTTTCTGAATGCAACCACTCGGAGAATCAACTGCTTCGGTGTCGATTATATTTTGATCTTCTTACAAAAGTCGACATTCCGACTGTGATTTTAAAGCAACACCGAATATCCTTCGACTTTCACTGTAAAAGCCAGAAGATCAACGATCTCGACACCGAATATACTTCAGCTTTCACTGTAAAAGTTAGAAGATCGACGATCTCGACATCGAATATACTTCGATTTTCACTGTAAAAATCAGAAGATCGACTATCTCAACACCGATGACATATCGGTTCTCCCAAAGAATCGATCTATCAACTTCAATTGGAGGCCAGCGCCGACGACGCAGATCCTCTCTACAAAAGCCGCGCTGTCCCCATAGTCAGCTCTCTATTGAAGCAGCTGGCTAATTTGCCGACTTAGTATCAACTAAGAAAGGCAAAATGCCAAGACGACCAAGGTCGGATTGGGACTACACCGACACAGCCACGACCAGTCGAGAGATTATCAACATCAACGGAAGGCCAGCGTCGGCAACAAAGATCTTCTCTGCAAAAGTCGTGCTTCCCCATAGTCAGCTCGTGATCCAAGCAGCTGGCTAATTTGCCGACTTAGCATCAACTAAGAAAGGCAAAATGCCAAGACGATCAAGGTCGGATTGGAATTATACCGATATGGCTACGGCCAAACGAGAGATATTCGGCTTGCCACCGTTTATCAGACAATGTGACGTATAAGTCCGATCAAGATTCGGGCGATGGATATTCTATTTGCCATTGTTATCCTAACCAAATACATCGGACACCGCTCGACTAGCAGATTCCACAAAGTCTGCGAAATAGTCAGATCTATAATTTATTTTCAGAGACGAATCAACAAGCAAACACTATAAATTCGACAACACAGAAAAGTATTTCAGAAAAAAATTTTATTATCAAAAGAGGAGTTACAAATTAGACCGGAGTCCAATCATACAAAAAAAAAATCAAAGGCACCGACTAATCTTCATTCCACCAAAGAACTGGCAGATCCGTCTTGGATCGACATCTCTGATAAATTTTGCCTTTCAATTTGAGAGCTACGCATCGGGTCAGACCGCGAAGATGGTTGGCTGATCATGCAGTCTGGCCAACCACATCAGCAGCCTGATCCACTCTTACATAGAGAATGCGGTTAACGACCACACCCTCCTGGTTGGAGCCCGATCGAGAACTGGAGTTAAAAAAGATTTCAAAGTACGACCAATGACCGAACCATCCTCGACGAAATTCGGGCAGGACCGTACCCTCCTCAGAAGAGGAGCTAGGGGCGGGCTTCAGATTTTCGTCCACCGACGAAAATAACTTTGATCATGCAGCTGAGACGGAGACGCGGGATACACAGAAATGGATTGTCGACCCACCATCGGCATCAGGAGTAAAAAGCTGACATCGGTCTGAAGCACGATGCTACTTCCAAAATCGACTAACGGTCAGACTCCATAACGAAAAAGCCTCTGAGTCCGACAGGAAGTCGTCAGTCAGAACCCACGACCGACCACCCCCTGTGACAACCTCACTCATCGAAAATACTCAAAAAATCTGGACTGAGGAAAGCGACAAGAGGCGATTTTCGCTCAAAAGCTGCTCTCTAACAAATCTCTCTTTTCAGAAAAGATAAAATGAGGGATGAGTACTTGGCTGACAGAGCCCCTTTATATAGAGGAATGCTCGACGGATCGGATGAAAGCGGCCAGATCGAAGCCATGCCAGATGACGATGCGTGGCAATATCTGAGCCCATCACCGGCTCGATGGTTCGACGCACTTGCACCAGATTGAACTACGTCACCTCCATCTGCGTGAACAACTCCGACCCAATGATGCCCCGACACGTAGCAAAAATCTACAAGTCAGAGTTGAATTACGCGACGCCGGTTTGCCTTCCTGATATAACGACTGGCACCGGCTCATCTTCCGCAAACGATGCTTGACACCAGATCTCTCTGCCGATATGACAGTTCAAGGACAACAAAGGGGATGATCGATCATATTCTGGAGAATATGGTGACAAAATCAAGACTCGACATGACGAGTAACCACTCCTTTTATCCAAAGTGATCGACCACGTAGCTACGCACGCGATGACTCGCCATTTGGACTCAGAAGTGGGGGGGGGGGGGCGAACTGTTGGAAAAAACCGATTGGCCCCTATTTGCCGATCAATCTCCGAAACAGTCTGACCGACATCTGACTCTGACCCACCAAATAAACAGACGATCCTGAAAGTGACTACAGACTATATGTCGGCTGAGCAAGCCGACACTACTTTCAACCGATCAACCGAATCCCTTTTATCGATCCAGATCGATAAGCTATTGATGCTCAGACTCTACAGACAATAGACTACTTCGACCGTCGATATTTCAGAATTACTAACCAACAACCAATCTCCGACGCATAGTCGGTCGACTCATGATTATTATATTCTTGGTCTTTGAGATGTCTTCGCAAAAAGGTGTTGTTTAGATCAACTTATGGAAGTAAAGTGTTCCAACTAAAGTTACATGGTTCTATAATAGTTTAACCTGCATCATCAATACAGACTTAAAAAATGGTTTTGCATGGCTGCCTATCTCCCTAATTATATCTTATGCAACAGACCTATATTTCATGTTTCTTAAAAAAAAAGGTGGTTTCCACAATTTATCAAATGCCGCATGGGAAAGTAATTAACAATTTTACTAACAGCATTTAGTGAACAAGCTAACCATGGATCTATTAAATGCATATGTATCCATCCATGATAGCTAAAAACATTTGTGAGCATATATCTAGCTCTATATTAATTATCGCTACGTAGATTTTGGATATTTATATAGAACCAAACAATTCAAAAAATATTTTTTGACTAATATTTTAGGTGAGGTTATGAGTTATTACAGATAGTACTATCAGAGGAGATTAGATCCATGGCCCATATGGATGAGAAAACAGTATAATATCGGTGTTTTTGAAGCTACCTATGAGCTGCTATTGTCCACGCTTCACATTTCTAAGAGAATGCCTATAAGATCTCAAATATGGGAATACTCCAAATGAAAAATGGTTGTAGCAAGTAGGCTATATGTACTCTGCATGTGACTTATATATAATCTCTAGAATATTCATGTTTGTGAGGACAAATAAAGTAGTTCTAGAGCATAAATATATGTGTTTGCTCTACATTATATATAGCCAGTATTGTCAAATTGTTTGGAAATGATATGTTAGATTAAGTTTACATATGCATTTACAATCATACGTCTTTCTTAGGGTGGCATTCTAATGGAACCCCATCAAATAATTATTGACTGTTATAATCATTATAATGACCATTATTTATCACAAATTTTTTCATATTAAAAATTATTATTATAATATAAATAATGGGTGATAACAATCATCTTTTTGCTTACTATTTATTAGATAAACTATTATTTCTTACATCGAAATCATGTTTGGAGGAAATTTGATTGCAAATTTATATTTTAAAAAAAATTAGAGAAGGATACAAATGAAAATATTGATGGGCCCTGTTGTTCATATTATAACAGGTTGCTTAATATTAGGTGACACGTTGTAATAACTAGTATCTTTAATTTATCTAGTTATTACTAGCAAACGGGCATGTGCTAGCTAATCCATGTTAAAAAGTAAATTAATAAAAGAAATCAAGGGATTGGGGGAAGAGAGATAGAGGAGCACGTAGCTAATACATCTAACTTCTTAATTATGCTTTTCACAAATATTCAGGAAAAGAGAATTAAACAAATTATGATCTTAGAAATTGTTCGATGGAATCTAGTGAAAATATACCTCTTTTATAAATATAATATAGTAATATACAATTTAACAAGGACTCATTAATCGAAAGCATTGTAATAGCCGGTACAATAGTTATAGTGTCGTTAAATTTATTTCAACATAGTTAAATTTATTTCAACATAGTAAGTTACTCGTGTACTCTGAGCCGGATCCATCTAATAATTTTTGAAGAAAGAAAGTGAACGAGGATGATTTGTGCACCAACAGACATGTTAAAATTTAAAGAAAAAAAACATTTTCTATACAGGATAGAAATCATCAACTTTGCAAAGATGAGCTGCTCTTAGTGTCCAACCAGAAAGGTTCCGTTCTAGATATTGTCTAAAACATAGATCAATCATAGGCTGCTTCCTAAAATATAAAAGACGGTAAATGATCAAGAAGCGGACCTCCAGCGCCGGTTCAGCACTGAAACGAGAGGGCATCCAAACGCAAATTTCCCGCCGGAATGTGTCCCCAAGCTCGTGGATCGCTGTCGTACTCTAGGAAGCGACTGTCGGCATTTTTAGCACCGTACGCAGGTTTGCGGGCCCCAGTTTCCACTTTCCCTGACTTTTTGCTGCTGTGAAACGGTTGCAGCTCCCGTAGTGGGAGTACGTATCATTTTCAGCTTGCGTTGGCATCAGCACCCGCATGGATCTTCAACTTCTGTGATAATTAAATATTAAATCAATATTTTAAATTAAATTATTTCATTGTGATTAATTATTTATTTTTGTACGATTTTTTTTTATATCGACCAAAATCTTGATACGTTTTAGCACTTAAAATTCACCAGACATCCGGTTTGGTTAGGATGGAAAGCAAGTTGTTAGAGCAAGAAATTTATTAGGAGGCTAACATATTAGGATCAGACATTTTTGGCTAAATAAAAAAAAATTTTAACGAATGACACGTATAGATGAAATCCAATCTGCATAGCTCAGGGTCATCATGTGGCTTCCATGCGAAGTTATTTATATTTAATTTTTTTATAAAATATTTTAAACTTATGAAGAATCATCTTTTATCTATGTTTTCTTCTAGCCGAAGTGTGATCTTTCTTCAAAAAAATTAAAAAAAATATCATAACAAAATTTAAGATCAAATATAAATATGATATTTTTGTGCATATGAACCATTTTTTCTCTATAATTTAGTTATCCTAAAAGAGATTTTGATTGTTTTTTTTTTTTTTCTTTTCTGAAGCAATTCTAAAGCATCTCCTTTTTGTTATTAAAAGAAACCTAGACCTTTTTCTGAATTTGAGACAACGCAACTCTTGCTATTTAATTAAACATTTTTCTCTATTAATTTCCTTATTTTAAATGGCAATCATGGCATTAACTTTATTGTACTATATCCAAAAAATTTATGTTACATTAATACAATAAAATTAGTGGTATTTGTTGTTTAACATAAATAAATTTACATAGTTGATCATTAATTAGATGGAAAGGAATGTTTTGTTTCATTTACAAAAATTCTAGGTTCCTTTTTTTATATGACAAAAGCATCGATTGGGATAGGATAGAAAGGGATTAATAGATCACACGCCAAATAAAATGCTATGTCGGCAAACAACTAGGCGTCGAAAATCTTTCAAGCGGGTTGGTGTTGAATAGATATCAAACCAATTTCTAATAGATCCGGTGACATGAAATTTGGTCAAGCATTTCAACGATCTTCGTCACATCAAGCAAAGTCATGCATATTGCTATCAATCAGGCAACAAGAGTCTTTTCTTGGAATTCTCATGATTCATGAGAATTCCAAGTAATTGAACATTCTATGTGACACGTTTTTGTACCTAAAGTCATTGAACATTCTACGTGCTTCAACAAGGCATCAACATTGGATAGCGACCATACAAATAAGATCTATGCAAGATTTGCAGGCGACGAAATAGAAGTCAGCACAATAATAAGAACCATGATAAGCAATCCTGGTCCTCTCTCTCAGTTACAATCAATTGACCGCGTGGCAACAAAACTTACAAGAGATGTCAGCTACTAGTACCAACTAATGTACAAAAACAGAGCACTCAATTAATTATACCTTTCGAAATAAAAACGAATATAAAAATAATCATGAGCAAGTCTAATATAAACATTCGCTGTACACCATAAAAGCGGAGAACAAGAAGACAGGAAATGGTTTGCCCGGATACTTAATCTTGCAAGAAGCCATAAGAGAGTTTCTTGTTCGCTATCGAGATTAAACTGGATGCTACAAGTTGAACAGCTAAAATTTTTGCTGTGCAATGATCACGCATTCATTCCTCTTAATTAATGTCTTGATGGAGGCGTGATGACATAATGTAGGCCCTCCATCTTATAAAATATCACGAGGTCTAATCCCTTGGAACAATCTCAGAGAATAGAGGAAATATAGATAGACCACTTGGAGATGCATGATAATACTAAATTGTGATACTATGTCCTTAACCGGCCATGCAACATTACAATTCTTGTTTGAGATGAAGGAACTAAGCAATATGTTGTAGATAAATGAATATATGTAAATCACTAAGGTGTCCTAAGAGGGTCTTTTTTTGAAAATGCTTACGTTTAGCAGTGACTTTAATTTTTCAGAAATATTTTGTATAAATTTTATTAATAACATGCATCAAAATTAAATATAGAGTTCATTTATGAATAGACGATCTAGAAATGGACATTTTTTTTTGATATAGATGGACGATCACATCAATCTAGTGCGAGAGCAGTCCAAAAGATCAAGATACACAAAATTTTACAGAGTCAATGAACAGTCGTCATTCTATCTTCAAATCTAATCACCGATATGATCTACAATAAAAATCGTCATTCAATCTACAATAATATCCATCTCTTGATAAATATACAGAACATTGACTGCATTAATTTGATGAAAGAATATACAAACACCTCGAATAAACGAATGATCTTCAAACTGCCCTCCAGTCCTATGCTCGCGGATCACCGTCGTAATCTAGGAAGCGACTGTCGGCATTTTTAGCACCGTACGCAGGCTTGCGGCCCCAGTTTCCATTCAAGATTTGCGGTTGTGAAACGTTTGCAGCTCCCACAGTGGGACTGAACGGTCAGTTCTTATCGGCATCAGCACCCTGGGATGTTAAACTTTGTAATAATTAAATATTAAATCAATATTTTAAATTAAAATTAATTTGCTGTGCTCTATTGCTCATGTTTATATGAATTGTTTATATTTATCAAAATCCTGACCTCTCTCAGCACCTCAAAATTCGCCAGCCTTCCATCTTGGTTAAGATGGAAATCATGACCTTAGAGGAGGGATCCATTGGGAGGCTAATAATAGGATTTAAAAATTTGACTAAAGCAATGAAAATTCTTCAAATCATTCAACAACTTTATTTTTGTATGCGGTAGGGAGGCTGAAAAAGGGCCATCCGGATTTTTTATTGTTCGAATAATTGATTAAGATGCTCTTGACCATTATATGGCTAACAAAGTTGCCTTTTATTTTAACATTTCATTCTTTTTTCTTCTTTATTTCGCAAAAATATCTTAAATTCAGAAAAAATCACTGTGTGTCTATGTTCTCTTCTCGTTAAAATGCAATCTTCCTTTCAAAAGTTAAAAAAGTTGCCATAGAAAATTTCGAGATAAAAGTACAAGAGCAGCATTTTTTTTAAGCATTAGTTTTCTTGCTCTATGGTTTAGTTATCCTAAGAGAGATTTTGGTATATCAATCCTTCTTCTCCAAACTAATCTGAAATCATCCCTTTTTTTTGTGATTAAAAGAATCTAGGATTTTTTGAAATTGAGACAACGTGATCCTTATCATTCAATTAAACATTAGCTCTATTAATTCCTTATTTATAATACAATCATAGCATTAATTTTATTATGCTATTTCCAGAAATTTGTGTTATAATAATAAAAAGTTAGTTGTATTTATTGTATTTGACATAATTAAACTTATATAGTTAAACATTAATTAGATGGAAAGGACTATTTCGTTCATTTGCAAAAATTCTAGGTTGAACAAATTTTCTTTATGTGAGAAAACATTGATTGGGATAGGATAGAAAGGACACAGAAATCATACCTCCAAATAAAATGCTATATAGGCACACAACTTGGCATTGAAAATCTTTAGAGCAGGTTGGTGAAGGGTCCTACTTTCTGAACACAAATAGGTATCGAACCAAATTTCTCATGATAGATCTTGTGGTATTAAATTTTGTCGTGCATTTCAACGATCTTCATCACATCAAGCAAAGTCATGCATGTTGCTATCAATCAGGCAACAAGAGGTCTTTTTTTTTTCTTTTTTTTCCCAGGCAAGAAAAGAAAGAAGGCCGGTACTTCGAATTCTCGTGACTCGCCATGTATGGTCGGCTTTAATAGGGACATTGAATGGCATTAGCTTAGTAGTTTTAGATTCTTGATCCCATCAATAAACTCCATAGGTTCGAAATTCAAATGAATATGTGGCTTCATTATGGAATTTCAGGATAGTAAAAGGGGTGGACAAACCACGACACCTTCTTATGCCTTAAGAGTAACTGGAAATTCTATATATATGTTTTAATGAGGCGTCAACATTGAATACCGACCACACAAATAAGCTCGATGCAAGATTAGCATGCAATGAAAAAGAAGTCAACACGATAAAAGAGAACCAGAAAAGCAAACCTGCAGGTCTCTCTATCAGTTTCACACCTGTAATAAATTGGTCGCATGGCAACAAAGCTTACAAGAGCTGTCAGCTAGTGGTACCAACTAATGTACTGAAACAGGGGTCTCAATTAGATATACTTTTCAAACTATATATATATATTGCGACCAACTCTCCGTCGTCAGTGAAGAACACCTATAAGATAGAGTCCTCACAGATCGAAGTTGTGTCCGGCAGAGACCCTTCAATGCTTAAATCAGAGAAGGGATTGGTGAACAGCTAATAAGAATGTTAATAGTGGCAGAGTTTTGGTCCAAAATTATCTTACTCGTGCTACTCGTTTACCTCCTCTTTTATAGATGATTTTGATGTAACCATCGAGCACGTGGTCCCGTTTTTATGGTGCTAGATTATCGGGCCATAATCATAGAGTTAGTGGGCTGTTTATTTCATTAATGGCCGTAACATATAGTTGATAACCGTTCATAACAGTTAGGATATATTGAACAGATAGGCCGACTATATGTCGGTAATACTGATACGTCGGTAGAGGTAAGTCGGTAGAAGATCCGAATGATCATCGGCTGGTAACTCTGATATGCCGATGGTCTTCGGTCGAAGGTTGATCAAGTCATTTGTTGTTGGTCGATAATAGCCGACTGTCGGTCAGTCAACTGATTTTGAATCCGAGTAATATGTTCATTCGGCCGATATAGAGTCGGAGTCGGGGGTCGGTTGATTTGCTCCAACAGTTGTCCTCTACTTCCAAGTCTAAGATGATCCGACGTGTATATTATCATGTAGTCTGTCACGTTAGACGAAGGGAGTCGTCACATGTTGCCTCGAGCCCCGACTTGATTGCTAGTCGAGAATTTTCCGACTATTTTATTATTTTGGTGGCTGCAAAATCATTATTGAGCGTCATGTCGACAGGATAATTCGGTATCAGACGTCTGTATCGGACGTCGTTTCAAAAAGATAATTCGATGTCGGACGATATGATCCTGACTAGTAGATTTTAGCCATGTGTCTGAATGTCATTAGATCGGAGCTGTTCACGTAGATAACGGTGAGATGGTACGATCAGGAGCAGGTGCGTCGAACCATTCGATCAATGGTCAGTTCGGATGTTGCCATGTGTCGTCATCTGATGAGACTCCGATTTGACCGCTTCCATGCTGGTCGTTGAGGGAGACTATATATATAGGATCGCTTTTGGCCAAACTTTAACTTTGCATTTGTTTTCATCCTTTGCTGCAGAAACTTTGCCGGACGGTCACCCCAGCGCCAGAAGACCAGGGTTCCTTCTCCGTCTTTTTGCTTTTAGCTTTAAGGTTAAGTGTTTTTGTCCTTCTTTCTTGGTCTATCTCCTTTTTGTTCTCTTTAGTCTTCTTCTCCCATGGCTAGGGCTTCTTCTTCTCGGGGTAGTCGGTCGGAGAATCCGGCCGATGACTCTCCATTGGGTCCAAAAGTGGAGGCTTCTTCACTATCCGAACCCAATGTTGGATGGCTTCGGGAACAATATCATATCTCGAAGTAATATCAACTCTTTACATCTGGCGTCGATGGTCGGGTGAACTCCCCTCCTCCGGGCCAGATGGCCTTCTATGTCAAAGACCTTCGGACGGGTCTTCGATTTCTGATTTCGGAGTTCGTCCGAAATTTGCTCGACTATTATAGTCTTTGCCCCGCTCAGCTGGCACCGAACTCGATCTGGCTTATAATTAGCTTTGCTTTATTATGTCGGTTAATACCAACCGAGCCTCATCCTTCTCTTTTCTGTACCTTCTTTGTTCTCCGTCTCCATCCTAAATCCAAAGGTTGGTGGCTTTTCAACCCAAGAAAAGGCCTTTCTTTCATCACCGGTCTTCCATCATCCATTCATGGATGGAAGGACTAATTCTTCTTCATTGCTTCTTCTTTTCCCTGGGGCTTCCCTTCGCGTTGGGTGATCCAAGGACCGGCCCCAATGAGAACAGTCGGATGGAGGTCGATGATTGGAAAGACTTCCACCGATTGAAGAACATGGTGGTTCCGCTGCAGAGAGAGCTGATGACCGAACAAGCTCTCTACGATACCGGTCTTAGTTCGGTCATCAATTTAGGTATAGCATAGTTGATCATTTTTATTTTTCTTTGTTTGTTTCTAAATTGTACTAACTTCCTTGTTTCGATTGCAGCTATGCAGTCAAGGGCACGAGTATCAACCATCGATATTCGCCAGCATGCTGTTAAGAAGAGGGCAGCGGCATCCAAAGCTGGACCCTCCCGATCGTCGAAGAAGGGTCGGGCAACTATATCTGCACTGGCGACGAAACCTGATGTACCATCAGTATTGGTTTCTGAGTCGGTTCTGATGCTGTCAGCCCTGATAGTGCTTCCTAAAGTGCCGTCTACCGAAGATGGGGTGGCAAGAGAAGACAGAGTTACCGCAGCACCATCGACGGCTCAATCAACAGAGGTTCGGGTTGACACTACAAGAAAATGAGTTTTTACGATGAATTTATTTGCGACAGAAATATTTTATCACAAATAAGTATATTAACGATGAAAAATAATTTTATCGTTAATAATTAAATATTTACGACATAAATAACTTTTCATCGTAAATAGCTTCATATTTATGATGAAAAAAATTTCATCATAAATACCAGTTATTTGCAATGAAAATAATCATCGCAAAAAATAAATATTATTTTAATTTAATATTTTAAATATTAGTGATGAAAATATTTTATCGTAA
>KE505044.1:117556-153086 GCA_000441515.1 Elaeis oleifera | reverse complement strand
AACGAAAAATTTTTATTGCAAAAAATATTTTTTGCAACCAAATATTTCATCTCTAAAATTTTAAAATTTTATTTTAAAAAATATTTTAATTAAATTAATAGCAACGAAAAAGTCTTCAGCGCTATTAATGTTTTATTTTTAGCAACGTTATAATTTGTTGTAAATATTTTTTTTATGATTAAAATTTTTTGACGAAAATAGTTTAACGATGAAAATTATTCATCATAAATACCATTTATTAGTGATGAAATATTTTTTTATCATAAAATATTATCAACGACGTGATTATTTGTGACGAATAATTAGCAATAAAAATTTCATCGCTAATAATTATTACCGACGAAAATTGATTATTAGCGATGAAAACTTTTCATCGCTAATAACCTATTTTATTGTAGTGTGAGGTGGAAGTCACGGCCAAACCTGAACAGTCCACAGCTGTGCCTATCGTTCCTTCAGTGGGACTTTCTCGGATGCAGTCAAGCTCCAGTTTCTCTGCATTCTCAAGCATGGGACTGTCGATGGAAGACTGGGGGAAGGCACCGGTGACTTCAGCTGACGACGGATCATCGCCGGGGCACACCATTCACTTCGACATCAGACTTTCTGAGGGTGAGTCGGCCTTGGCCAATCCAGAGTTGGCCAAACGGCTCATTCATGCTACTCTTCTCCCGACTGATCGGGAGAATAGAAAAAGTCATACCATCGTAAAAATGATTTTTCTTTTATCCGATGATACTCGGGATAAGTTTTCTTCACACTTTTTATTTGACTGATCCGACCTATCTTCTGCTTTCAGTTGGCACACAGCATGTTCAACTTGGAAGCCAACTATCGAAAGGTTGCAGACTTTTATCGGATATGGATGGATAAAGTGGTGGTTGCTAATGCTGAAAAGGTGGCTGCTTATGAACAACTTTAGGTGGCAATCGAGCGGGAGGCGAGGCTTCAAGAGGAAGTCTCCCATCTGAGCGCCGACCTTTAATCTTCTGGAGCCGAACTTAGGTTGGCTTGTCAAAACATCTTGTCTCTTGAGTCGAAGATCAAGAGCAAGAAGCATTCTATCCATTGGCTTCAATGAGAATGGGATGGCTATATTGAAAAATTTGAAGCCGAGCATGGAAGACATCGGGCCACCCCGGAAAGGTTGGCACTGGTCGATGACGAATCGGCTTCCGCAAAAGCTGACGCAGAGATGGCAAGAGCGGAAGCAGAGTCGGCGAAGGAGGCTTTGAACCATGCCATCGAGGATTTCAAAAATTTAGAAGAGTTCAAGGAAGAGATCTTTGAAGGCGGGTTCGCTTCTTACTGCTTCGGGTATGAGAATAATCGAGATGCGATCGAAAAGTTGTATCCTGATCTTGACTTAAGCAGCATCATCCCTCCCATCTCGAAAGATGGAGCTGCTGAAGAAACCGTACCGATCGAAGTTGGAGCATCGACAGCACCAGAAGTTCTTCAAGTCTCTGATGCTACATCGGAGCAAAGTGATGGGGACGATGAGTTGTGATCGGTGTAATCTTTTATTTTTTTTTGTAATCAAATACTTTTATAATCAGACTTCGGTCCAATTTTGTAATCTTCTTTTCAATAAATGAAAAAAAAAATTTAAGTATAGACTCTCTTTTCTATGTGTTTGTAATGTTATAGAGTAATTATTTAACTATCGAACATCAATCGGCAAATCGATCATTCGATAGTACTTGTAGAATCGTCTGTTAGTCGAATATCCATTTGACATACTTTTTAAGCATTAGGATAAATGGTAATAAGCCGAATACCCTACGTCCGACTTTAGTCGGGTTAGTACATCAAGTTATTTGATAATAGATGGCAGGCCGAATATCCTTCGATCGATCGTAGTCAAGTCGGTATAATTCCAATCCAACCTTGGTCATATTAGCATAGCATTCCACTTAATTAAGACTAAGTCGGCATAATTGTCATTTGACTATGATCGACTTTTGCAGTAAAAAATTGAGATATGTTCGGTATCGAGACACAGTCAGTATTGTGGCTTTTACAGTGAAAGCCAAAGTATAATTGATATGTCAGTTTTTACAGTGAAAAACTGAAATATAGTCGATAGTCGATGAATTGACCGTCCATCTGTCGGTCCATTACCACTTTATAGTTGACTGAAACTTGTGATTTTGAAATTCAATGTTTCATTCTGAATGATGTATATATGGATAACTTTATTAATAATATATTTTCAAGTTATCAGCATTCCATGTTCGAGGAATGGTTACTCCCTCCAGAGTTTTTAGCCGATATGCGTCCGATCGAAGTGTTCTATTATTCTGTAGGGTCCTTCCCAGTTCGGAGATAACTTTTTCTGATCAAAAGGTCTCGAGATTTTTGCTTTTCTTAAGACCAGATCTTCTGGACGGAAGACCTTCGATTTAACTTTTGTATTGTAATACCGAGCTACCCTTTACCGATATGCTGCCATCTGAACTTGAGCTTGTCGTCGAATTTTTAGAAGTACATCTAGATCGACTCTCCGACATTTAGAATTGCTCGACTCACTGTATTGCTCAACACTTGTTGAAGGTAATCTGATCTCAAATGGGATCATTGCTTCTATCCCATAGGCTAAATTGAATGGCGATTCTTCCATTGGTATACGAGGAGTCATTCGATTTGCCCATAAAATCGGATATAGTTCTTCTATCCAGAGGTCTTTAGCTTCATTCAATCTGATTTTGAGTCCATGCAGAATTGTTCGATTGGTTACTTCCACCTCTCTATTGGATTATGCATGACCGACTGATGTGAGTTTGGGCGTAATATGAAATTTCACACAGAACTCTTAAAAGTTCTGATTGTCGAATTGCCGATCATTGTCAGTGATGATGGTGTGTAGTAAACCGAATCTGCATATAATTGATTTCTGAATGAAGCCTTCCATCTTGCTCTCAGTGATTTGTGCTAGAAGTTAAGCTTCCACTCACTTGGTGAAGTAATCGATGGCGCCATTATGAACTTTCTTTGACCAAATGCCAGAGGGAAAGGACTAAGTATGTCAATCCTCCATTGTGTGAAGGGCCATGGTGCAACAATTGTTGTCAATTGACTTATCGATTGATGTTGTATATTTGCATATCTCTGACATGGTTCACACTTTCGGACAAATTCAGTCGCATTTTCTTCATGGTGGACCAATAATATCCTTGTCGTAGGACCTTGTAAGCTAGAGCTTTGCCCACCAAATGATTTCTACAAATCCCTTCATGAACCTTCCTGAGTGCATAATCAGCATCTGTTGGTCTCAAATACTTCAGTAAGGGAAGAGAGAACGACCTTTTGTGCAGATGATCATTCATTAAAATATATTGAGAGGCCATCCATCTGAGTCGTTTGGCTTCTGAGAGATCCGTAGGAAGAGTTCCATCAGTTAAGTACTGGACAATCGGATCCATCCAGCTTGGTTCATCAGTGAGTTGTAACACTTTCTCAACTTTATCAATACTCGACAGTTTAAGGCATTCGACGAATGTCCGACCCAGCGAGTTAAAAGAAGTAGTTGCGAGTCATAAAATACATCGGCTCGAGCATTCTCTGTCCTTGGGATGTAAAAGATCTCAAAATATTTTAAGACTGAGGTAAGATCTTTTACCATCTGAAGGTACTTCATCATAATAGGGTCTTGGGCTTCAAACTCACCCTTAACCTATTCAGCGATTAATTGTGAGTCGGTAAAGACCTTCAGATTGTCGATATTAAGCTCCTTGATAATTTTTAAGCCGGCTAAGAGTACTTCATATTCGGCTTGATTATTCGAAATTTTAAAGTTGAATCGAAGAGCATATTCAGTTATAACCCCTTCAAAATTGGTAAGGATGACACCAGCTCCGCTACTTTGCGCATTAGATGCTTCATTAATACGTAACACCCATATCAACACTAAGTCGGGTTCGGGAGTCGTGACCTATTTTATTTATCATCGACTTCATGTTCAGATTTATTATCAAATATTATACATTCGACAATGAAATCGGCCAAAACTTGCACCTTCATTGATGGACGTGGGTGATATTATATATCAAATTCACCAAGCTTTATTGCCCACTTTGCCATTCAGCCCAACGTATCAGGTTGATGTAAATTACCTTCAACGACTGATTTGTCAAGATGATAATAGAGTATGCCTGAAAGTATGGACGAAGTCATTATGATGATATGATCAGAGCGTAGATCATTTTCTCCGCTCTTGAATATCTCACTTCGGCATTGTGAAGCCCCTTGCTAGTATAGTAGATTGATCGTTGAATTTGATTTTCATTCTCTTGGATAAGCACCGAACTAACTGCTTCCATCAATGTCGTCAAGTAGAGATACAAAGTTTCTCCCACCTTCAGTTTTGTCAGTAGTGGCAGGGATGCAAGATTTTTTTCAGATCTTCAAAGGACTGCCAGCATTCATCCGACCATGAGAAATTTTTTATCTGTCATAGGATTTTAAAAAAGACAAGCATCTTTCAGCCGATCTCGAAATGAATCGGTTAAGTGCAGTGATCCTTCCATTGAGTTACTGTATCTTTTTCTTGGAACTCGAGTGCTTCATGTTAACGATAGCTTTTATCTTCTCGAAATTTATCTCGATTCCTCGTTGTGAGATAAAAAATTCAAAAAAAATTTGGAAGTCACTTCAAACACACACTTAGTCAGATTCAACTTCATCTGATATCGTCGAAGTGTACTGAAAGCTTCCTCCAGGTCCCAAATGTGACTGAGGTTTGGGGGATTTTCACTAGTATGTCGTCCACATAAACTTTCATGTTTCATCCAATCTGTGCTTTGAAGATCTTATTGACAAGCCGTTGATAAGTGGCTCCGATATTTTTTAAACCGAAAGGTATAACTTTATAGCAGTATATGCCTTTGTCGGTTATGAAGGCTGTGTGCTCCTCATCTTCGGATACCATTCGAATCTGATTATATCCAGCGAAGGCATCCATGAAGCTTAAGAGTCGATGATCCGAAATCGCATCAACTAGTTGATCAATCTTCGGTAAAGAAAACTATCCTTCGGACAAGCTTCGTTCAGATTTACGTAGTCGATGCAGATTCTTCATTTTTCATTGGTCTTTCTCACCATCACTATATTAACGAGCCAATCGGGATAAGTAGATTTCCTGATGAAGTCAGCTGTGAGAAGCTTATCGACTTCTTCATTGATGATCTTCTGCATTTCAGAAGTAAAAGATCTTTCTTTTATCTCATCGGCTTAACCTTTGGATCAATATTGAGCCGATGGGTTATTACTTTCGGAGATATGCCCGGCATATCAGTAGCCGATCAAACAAAAATATCGACATTTATCCTGAGTAGATTTATTAGTTACTGTCACTCCAGATCAGACAGTTACGATCCAATTTGAACCATCTTCATAGGATCTTCTTCTTTTAATGGAATAGAAACCAGTTATTTGGCTGGTTCATCCCTCTATTCATTCTCTCTTTGGTCCAGTCTATCGACGGACAAAGAGTCTTCAGGTTGGTTATTTTGTGTGAAAATTAGGAAGCATTGTCAAGCAAGTTGTTGATCTCCACGCATCTCTCTGACTCCATTTTTTATCAAAAATCAAATCAGTAGATGATAAGTCGAGACTATTGCTCTCAGAATATTCAGACCAGATCGTCTGAGTATGGCATTATAAACCAAGAAAATCAGACAATCGTGGATGTCACGAGAACAGTACTCTGTTGTGGTTCAATTTCTGTGGTTAATGGAAGAGTGATTTCTCCCTCCACAGTGATTGCATCTCCTGTGAAACTGACCAATGACGTCGAGACTCTTCTAAATCGATCAGTCGGTAGTCGCATTCGAGAGAAAGTCGAGTAAAATAAATATCCGTCGAGCTTTCATTATCTACAAATTTTTTTACATCATAATTAGCTATCGTTGTCGAGACAACGACAGCATCATCATGGAGAGTTTGAATTCTTCGAACATCTTCTTTCGAAAAATTATTACATTATCGAGTCGTCGTTTCTTCGTCGACTCTTCTTCGAAAGTTGTCCTCCAGTTTGGTCGTCCAGAGATTATGTTGATCACTCCTACAGTCGATCGATTGTTGATAGTCTTTTCAGTTTGTGGCTGAGGTTGTCGGTCAGCAGGAGGTTGAGTCGGTTGATCCCTTCGAAATTTTCGAGATAGCCTCATCGGATCAGGGCTTCTATCTCGCCCTGAGCTGGATGCACTGTTCGGTATCGTGACTGTGATCACGATAGAATCGATAGTAGTTCTTTCTGTCTCGGCTCCTTGATAGTACTTTTATTGGTGGGTGTGTTGTAAGTATTCTGCTCCTTCGATCTCCATTAGGATCTGTGCACAAGGAGTAGAGAGAGAAATGTAGAAGTTATACCTGCCATAGTTCGACTTCAGACTCTATCTTCGAGGTGAAGCTCTTTTGTTGACAGTCGGCCTACTTGATTCGATCGGAGCTTCACTTTTCTTTTGTTTCTTCTTCTGACATTTTTCATCTGTTTGGCATCAGTCAGAAGTAGTTTCATCCGTGTGAATGTACTTATACATGCGTTTCAAAAGTTCAGCATAGGTTCGAGAGAGAATTTTGTCAAGAGAGTAAGTAAATCTGGATCTCCTCAGACCCCCTTTCATGACCGATATAGCCATGTCTTCTTGAGGTCCCTAACTTTAAGCATGGCTGTATTGAAACAAGCCATAAAGTCTTTTAGTGTCTCTGTCTCACCTTGCTTGATTGAGAAGAGACTATCGAATATCCGTGGTGGCCTTTGGCTTGTGCTGAAGTGGACCATGAAAGAATGCTCAAACTGCTCGAAAGAGTTAATGCTCTCCGACTGAAGCCTGGAATATCAGGCTCGAGCAGCCTTCCGAAAAGTTATCGGGAAGCCAATGCATAAGAAGGCATCAATTATCCCTTGGATCATCATGAGAGCCCTATAGCTTTCCAAGTGGTCGATCAGATCGGTGGAGTCATCGTATGACTCCATCTATGGTATCTTGAATCGAGAGAGAATTGGTTCATCCAAGATGCACCGAGAGAGAGGCTAGGCAGTGTAGAAGTCGTAGTCATTGGAAGACTTCTGACCTTCCACTTGAAGTCGAATGAGCTGACGATCAATTTCTCAAAACTTACATTTATAATCGTCAAGCCGTCGTTGCTGGAAAACTCTGGGGGTGGAACCCCCTGAAGAGCTCAAAGAAGGAGAAGTAGAAGGCGTCCGCAGTCGTTTCTCCTTCTCAAATACTGTGTGCACGAGAAGGAGAGGGAGAACACCGTGAATGGTGGGTGGCATAGTGAAAGTGCCGAGAATGTAGTTGTCTATCTCGATGGGAGTGTCGAGACGGTCGCTCCGGAGATGAGGAGGGTGAGCGCTGCAGAGGACGATGGCTGTGCCTAGACGACACTGAGTGAGCCACCGGTTGCTCCACTGGCAGCTGCTACTGCTGCTGGATTTGCTGCTGTTGGAGGCTTTGAACCACCTCCGTCAAAACTTTCATTTGCTGCATGAGTGCAGCAATCTGCACGTCCGTGGTGACCACAGGACGCGAGGAATTGGGCTCTGCCATCGGAGGTAGGGGAGGAACGTCTTTCCAACGGGAAGACTGCCTCGTCGATCCAATCGAGTGTTGAGCTCTGATTCTCGGCATGGCTAACTGTAATCGTTTCCTTCCTGGTGTGCCAATCTGTTGCGGCCAACTCCCTATCGCCTATCACCGATGAAGAGCACCTACAAGATAAAGTCCTCACAGACCAGAGTTGTTTCCGACGGAGATCCTCCGATGTCTAAGTTAGAGAGGGAGTTGGTGAACAGCTTATGAGAATGTTGAGAGTGGCAGAGTTTTGATCTAGAATTGTCTTACCCGTGCTGCTTGTTTACCTCTCCTTTTATAGATGATTTTGATGTAACCGTCAAGCACGTGGTCTCGCTTTTTATGGTGCTAGATTATCGGATCATAATCATGGATTTAGTGGGCTGTTTATTCTCATTAATGGCCGTAACACGTAGTTGATAACCGTTCATAATGGTTAGGGTATGTTGAGCAGATAGGCCGACTATATGTTGGTAATACTGATACGTCGGTAGAGGTAAGTCAATAGAAGATCCAAATGACTATCGGCTGGTAACTCTGATATGTTGATGATCTTCGATCGGAGGTTGATCAAGTCATTTGTTGTTGATCGATAATAGCCAACTGTCGGTCGGTCAACCGATTATGAGTCAGAGTAATATGTTTATTTGATTGATGTAGAGTTGAAATCGGAGATCGATTGATTTGCCCCAACAATATATATATATAAAGACAATCATGAGCAAATCTAATAAAAAAATTCACTGTACGGCATAGAAGCGGAGAACAAGAAGACAAGAAATGGTTATTTGAGACAAACCTTTGCAAAAATCCCTGAGAGTTTTCTTGTTCCCTTTTTTTTTGGTAAGAAAGTTTCTTGTTCTCCATTGAGACTAAACAAAATGCTGCGAGTTGGAAGAGCCAAAAATTTTGCTGTTCGATGATCATGCATGCATTCCTTTTAATTGATGTCTAGATGAGGACCTGATGAGAAAGTGTAGGACTTCACCTTATAAAACATAATGGGGTCTAATCCCTTGGAAGGTGTAGGACTTCACCTTATAAAATATAATGGGGTCAAATCCCTTGGACCAACTCTCAGAGAAGAGAAGAAATATAGATAGACCTCTTAGAGATGCATGATAATAAATAAATTGTGATACTATGTCCTTAACTTGCTACACAAAATTATAGTTCTTGTTTGAGATGAAGAAAGCAAGCAATATATTGGAGACAAATGAATATATGTGGATCGCTAAGTTGCCCTAAGATGCCTTTGTTGCAGAATTGAAACATCCAAGGTATTTCAAAACTTCTTTGATCGCATTACCATCAAAAAGGAAGAAATAAATAATTTATTGGTGCCAAAGGAAAAAAAAAGAAAAAGAAGAAGAAAAGGAACCGGCTATAACCTCAACTGTTACATTATTGATCACAGGCTATTCCAAGAAAACAATACAAATTTGCAACAGCCTCTAATCTTTCGTACATGTGCTTATGCAATCAACTGTTTCCTTGGCATTGCAAAGAAATAGATATTAGATATATGCCCTATAAATCAATTAGATCAACACATGTAATCTTTCTAAGGACATAATTTATAATTTTGACTTATCAATAAATAAAATTTAGATTATTTTTTCATTCTGATGTATCTATGAATCGTCCAATGAATTAACCATCAATGATACATGTCTCAAAATTCTCACGGAGACATGTGTCATCATCTTGACAATATGTATCATCATCTTGTTAATTCATAAATTGCTTCCGATCGTAGGATCATCACGGAGACAGTAATTGATCCAGATAGATTGGTGCACAGATCACTTTCCTTAGGGATAGATGAGTCTCGAGTCTATAGTGTGGGGATACTGAAGTGAAAGTGCAAATAGTTATTAGATAACAAGGATACCGAATGTGACCAAAAAAGTAGTCACTTGGATATCTACTTTCTCATTAGTGACATACTCAATGCTGCAGTAGTATGAATAGTTCTCCAACCTATGGTACCTTGACTGTTCACAATGAGGTTACTGTAGTTTGACTATACTATAACTCAGTCTTCTAGCCATATGGAGTTTTGAGATATATGTTGACTGTAGTAGGTTTATTGTAGAATAAATATGCATCTAAATAAAATCTATCGATCTTGATAGAAAAAGAGAAGTCCTATATAGATATGAAATTGAATTCGGAAGTCCATGGTCACGGTAAGTGTAACTGATAGAAAGGAGTTTTCATAAGGTTTCACTAGGAACTCAGGTTGATTGAATTTTATATATGACAAGATCAGGTTGATGAGTTATCCATAACCTCCATCTTGTCAGAACTCACGATAGAAGAGTTGGATCACACGATAACTACACCTAAAGATTTAGTCATTTAGTTCTACTGAATTGTCACTACATACTGTTAAGTGTCACTGATGGATTGTGAGACCAATGAGAATTATTTCGATGATTAATAATTTTAATTGGCTGAATTAGAAGTGTTCTAATCTATTGAAAAAAATTTCAATGATATTGTTGATGGAGATCACAATATATCTTACTACCAGACAGAATTGAACACATAGAGTCACACACAAAGGGAATTGATCTAGAATTGTGCAACTGGGCTTATATAGTTCCAATTGGATTAAGGATTTATGAAATCCTATTGGGTTTAAGAATACAATGCTAGCACATGGTTAAACCTAAATCCTTTTAGACTTGAATCCCTATGAGATGAAGATTGGACCAAGTCAATTGCATGTTAAATGGGCTGTCAAGAGTTGGTTTTCCATTTTAATTTAGTTTGGAAGAGATTGGGCTCGTGCCCAATTGGATTGGATCCAAAGGGCACCAATAGTTAGCGCCCTACTTGGTCTTATGCGATAAGGAGGAGGGCTTGATGGGGCGCATGTCCCATCTAGTTTTGATGTCAAAAAGAGCAAGAGAGAGACGTCCCAAAGTCCTTAAGAGAGTTGGTTTGATTTGGTCAAAATCTCTATGAGATAAGAATTTGATTTGATCAAAGTTCTAAACCAAGTAGGACTCTTTAGGTCTACAAAAAGCCTAGAGATGTGATCTCTAAAAATCCTAACCTGAAGAACTACAAGGTGCTGCCCCTCTCTTGCCTCATGCCCCTCTCCTTTCTCCCTATCCCTCACGCCCCTACACCCAAGGAGTTGGGCGTCCTCCATCTCCACGCCCAAGGTGTTAGCCGTTCCACCTCCAAGTCTAGAGAGGTGTTTCTTTCTTCTTTCTTCTTCCTTCGAGGTGCATGTTGGTTCTTGGAGAAAAAATAAGAGAGGAGCAACCTAGATCATTTTCGTAGATATCTGTAAAGATCGGACACTTATGCGGCTCTTCAAGATACTTGAAAAGATATCCACGATCATTAAACCATGGTGAATAACTATCCACACTAAGGTGAAGATGAGATCTTCATGTTTATATCTTTGATAGATTTATCTTCTGTTTTAGATTTTAAAGACATGATAGATATGGTCTCATAAAATGAGATATCCTAGATGCATGCTAGATTAGTTTCTTTCTGCTACATAAAATTTTTGTTAATCTGGCATGCATACCCTAGATTTTTCTTCAACTGGTATCAAAGCCAGATTACATATATTATATTCTTAAGATCTAAATTCAGATTAGATCTAGATTTTTATACTTTCAATTAGATCTCTTCTTCAGATTAGATCTAAAATTTTATGTTTGTCAATTATATCTAAAATTTAGATGAGATCTGAATTTTCTATTTTCAATGAAACATGAATGTTAGATTAGATCTAATTTTCTATTGTAATTAGTTCTGATTTTTTATGCTTGATCTAAAATTTATATTAGATCTAAAATTTAGAATAAAATTTTAATTTATAAATATTGAGTTAGTCTAAGTTTATTCTGATATAAGGTTCTCCTGGCATAATGCAAGTTATGCTGAAAGATTATCTTAAGATGATAAGAGATGAAATCCTTAATTAAGCATCTACAATTTAAATTAGATCTAAAATTTTAGATTAAACATCTAATTAATAAATTTTGGATTAGTCTAAGTTCATCTTGACATAAGATTGCCCTAGTATAATGCAAGTTATACTGAAAGATTGTCCTAGGATGATAAGTGATGAGACCCTTTAATCATAAGTCATCTTTTGAGGAAAAAAAAGATTTAATTAAAATAAATTTTATTTATTTTGATTATGAAATAATCATATTGTGTTTCATTGATACATATAGTAATCACATTGAATCACTACAACCCTTGATGTAGGGTTGTATCGTGAATACATCTTAGATGGCTGCAATAAGATATTTTATGGTGAGGAACCAAAAGCCAAGGTCAATTTGGAAGAGGTTGACCTGTTGGCATCTAAGACAAGTGCTTTGAAAGGTGGTTACTTACTTAAGACCGTTACATCAGCAGCGGGGAGCCTCCTATCGATTATCACTTATCTGGTCAATTTGGTTAACCAAATTTGGTTGGGATGCTTAATATTGAGTTCACCATGATTGCATTGCACTATAAGTTTTGTCTTGATGAGTCAAGATGCGATCTCACTAGTAGATCCAATGTAATTATAGATTTACATGTGATGTAAATAAATAATTAAAAATCTAAAGAAGATTTAAATTAAATCTTCTCATAAATATTAAGTCGAGCGGTCTTCCATCATTGTAAATGTGCGGGCCTTTTCTGGTATTGATTATTCTCGATTGGATATAGTAGTTCAGTTGCATCAGAAAAGATGCAACCACTCTATTGGCATAAGATGCTACGGGGTGAAGATGAGGTTGGATCCAATAACTATTAGATGAGGGTTCCAATGACAGCTTCACTTTCGCAAAAATGGTGGATCTGACTTAACTAAGAAATGAGATCGATAACTGTCAGGTGAGGCTTCAGGACTTAGAGATCGTGATCACTATAATTTACTTGAGAAGCATTGGATAAGAGTTGTTCACTCATTGATTGACACATTATCAACAACTGTCAAATGAGGTGGTATGCCAATCGATGGGATCGCAGTACCCACTTGAAATTTTAATCGCAGAGATTTTCATTTCTCCATCTGAGGAGTGTGGGAGATCTGAGAAAATAGTGAGAGTCAAATTTATTTCAAATAAAATCTTAAAACTAATTAAAAAAATCGATTATAAAATCTAATTAGAATCTTCTTTTCTCTATAAAAAATATCTGCTTCCAACCCACTCGCTTGTATCCTAGAGACCAATCGATTGACTAGACCCAATTATAAAGATTGACTTCGAAACTTAAAGATAGTCTTGAGTTTTGAGAAGCTAACTATGTTCTTGACTAGGACATTCCCCTCTGCCAGCTCATTCGACCCTTGATCAAAGGGCTACCCATGAAAAATGGTTGGATGATGATAACAAGGCCCGATGCTACGTGCTGGCATCTATGTCCAATGAGCTCCAACGTCAGAATGAGAACATGAAAACTGCCAGGAGCATACTGACTCATTTATAAGAGTTGTATGGTGAGCAGAGTCATGCAGCTCACTACGAAGTGATCAAGAGACTCTTCAAGGTGAAGATGCATGATGGGCAGTCTATCCATGAATATTATTTGATAATGATCAAAGACTTGGAGGAGCTTAAGAAGCTCAGAATATCCATGGATAAGAATTACAGATTGATTTGATTCTGCAATCTCTTACTGATTCATATATACAATTTATTATAAACTATCATATGAATAAAATTCAGTGCACCAAAATTGAGTTGCTGAACATGCTGGTTATTACAGAAGAGACTTTGAAGAGTTTAAGAGATACTGTTCTAGCTGTGGAGCAAACTTTATCTTTGAAGAGAAAGTCTACTGGGAAGAAAAAGAAGTCCGTGAAGAAGCAAAAGGTGGAGAACAGGACAAGGAAGAAAATTTCTAGAAGAAGGCCACAGAGAAAGAAACATGTTTCCACTACAACAATGATGGCCATTAGAAGAGGAACTATTCTGCTTACTTGGCGAGCCTGAAGAATAAGAAGGACGGCACACCTTCTGAAGGTATGTCTAATCTACTCGTTATCGAAACTAACCTTATAGTTTCTTTTACATCCAATTAGATTATAGACTTTGGTTCTAGTGCTTATCTATGCATTTTCATGCAGGATCTTGAGGATAGTAGAAGGTTGAGGGAAGGTGAGATGACCCTAAGAGCTGGAAATGGAGCAAGAGTTACTGCTGTGGTTATGGAGACATACCCTTTATGACTACCGTCAGGATTTAGTTTGATTCTTAGAGACTATTATCATGTATCTGTTGTTAGTAGGAATTTGATTTCTATTTCATGTTTAGTATAGTACAACTATGTAATTAATTTTCATAAAAACTATTGTACCATTTATTTGAAATAAATGATTGAAAGTAGTTTCTTAATTAACAGTTTCTATCAATTATATGTTAATATTTCTATAAATATAACCGAATAAAAAGTGAATGCCATGGGACTAAAAGATCTAGAGATGAGATTAACCTAAAGTATATGTGGCACCTTAGACTAGGTTATATAGGAGAAGAAAAGATTAACAGATTAGAGAAAGATGGGCTCTTGGGCTTGTTGACTTTTGAGTCTTATCTAGTTTGTGAGTCCTACCTCCAAGAAAAAATGAATAAGCTGTCCTTTATGGGACAAGGAGAAAGGACCACAGAAATATTTGCTCTGGTACACACTGATGTATATGGTCTATTTGATGTATCGATCAGAGAAGGCTATCTCTACTTTATTATTTTTATCGATGATTATTCACGGTATGGGTATATGTATCTTATAAAACACAAGTCTAAAGCCTTTGAAAAGTTCAAAGAATTTAGAAATGAAGTAGAAAAACGAACTGAAAAATTTCTTAAGGTTCTTCGATTAGATCGAAGAAGTGAATATCTTAATGAAAATTTTTAAGTTATCTCAAGGAATATGACATAGTCTCACAATGGACTCCATCTGAAATGCATCAAATTAATGAAATTTCAGAATGAAAAAATCGAATCCTATTAGATATAGTTCGATCCATGATGAGTTTCACTGACCTTCTTACGTTTCTTTAGAGACATGTTTACTAATAGCAAATTATTTATTGAATAGGATTCTCTCTAAAACTGTTCCTACCACATCATATAAGATATGGCATGATAAGAAATCGAGTTTGGATCATCTTAGAATTTGAGATTGTCTGGCCCATGTCAAAAGACAACAGGTGGACAAGTTAGAGGCTAGATCTTTAAAAGTTATTTTATAGGATATCTTAAGAAGTCTTTAGGATATTATTCTATCTTTTAGAGGATCACAATGTGATTATGAGCTGACATGCTATTTTTTTGAAAATAGTTCATTCAAGATGGAGGTGTAGGAAGACAGATTGGGCTCAAAGAGAAAGTCTCTGAAGAGCAATGAGCCTCAGAACCTATAGAACCCATTCAAACCAAGCCAATATGCGCATCTCCACCTTGTAGATCTAGTAAGATTTTTCATCCTCCTGATAAATACTTATGTATTATCACAGAGGATATAGAAAAATATTCTTCACGAAAAATGAGATACATGGGGATGACCCCAAGACCTATAACAAGACGATATCAGATATCGACTCTGAAAAATGGTTAAAGATAATGAAGTCAAAGATTGACTCAATACACTCAAACCAAGTCTGGACCTTAGTAGATCCATCAAAAAGTATTATACTTATTGGATGTAAATGAATCTACAAGAGAAAGATTAGTTCGGATGGAAAGATAGAAACCTTTAAGGTAAGGCTTGTGGTAAAAGATTATAATCAATACAAAGACATTGGCTATCAGGATACCTTTTCGCCAGTGACCATACTGAAATTCATTCAAACATTGCTTGTCGTTGCAGCATATCACGATTATAAGATATGGTAGATGGATGTAAAAATAGCTTTCTTAAATGGATATTTTGAGAAAGATTCTATATAATACAGTCTTTGGATTTCATTTTCAGTGATGGAGATCACAAAGTCTGTAAGTTGCAAAGATCCATTTATGGACTTAAAAAAGTATCTCGAAGTTGGAATACTCGTTTTAATGATGTAATCAAATTGCTTGATTTCATCAAGAACAAAAGAAATTGTGTGTTCAAAAAGATCAGTAGAAGTGCTGTCACTTTTTTCGTACTATACGTAGATGACATCCTCTTAATTGAGAATGATGTTTTCATATTGACTTCAATCAAATTATAGTTGTCTAAGGAATTTTCTATGAAGAACCTTGGGGAAGCATCATTTATTTTAGAGATTAAGATTTATAGAGATAGATCTAAAAAGATGTTAGATATTTCACAGAGGTTGTACTTAGAGGACGTGCTAAAAAGGTTCAGCATGAAAAACTCTAAAAGGAGACTTATGCCCTTGAGGCATGTAATTCATCTCTCCAAGAAGATGTGCCCTAGTACATCGAAAGAGATAGAACACATGAGCAAAATTTCTTATGCTTCAGCTATAGTGAGCCTCATTATGCCATACTATGTACACGACCTGATATAGCCTATACTGTGAGTGTCACAAGTAGATATTAGTCGAATCCAGATGAAAAGCACCGGACATCTATGAAATATATCCTGAAGTACTTGAGAAGAACTAACGATTTGTTCTTGATCTTTGGAGGAGGAAAGTTGAAGATGCAAGGATATACTGAGTCGGACTTTATGTATGATATTGATGATCGAAAGTCGATATCAGATAGTATTTTCTTATGCAAGGGTGGTGCTGTAGTTGAAAAAATTTCAAGCAGTCTACCATAACGGATTCCACCATGGAAGTGGAGTACATCGCCACGTTGGAAGCTGCTAAGGATGCATTCTGATTCACAAGTTTGTTGCGAAACTAGGTGTGATGCCATCAGATGTCATTCCCCTCTACTGCGACAACAATGGTACCATAGCGCTTGCTAAGGAGTCGAGGTCTCATCAGAAATTCAAGCACATAAAATGATGATTCTATCTCATCTATAATTAACTCGAGAAGAAGTACATCGAGGTACAGAGAGTAGACACCACTGATAACGTGGCTGACCCACTGATGAAGCAGCTGAGCCAACAAAAGATTGAAGTCCATCTTGAGAAGATGGAACTTAGATTTGTGGTCAATTGACTTTAGTACAAGTGAAAAATTGTTAGATGTATGTCTTAAAAGTCAACTAGGCTGACACATATAATCTTTCTAAGGGCATAATTTATAATTTTAACTTATCAATGAAATAAAATTTAGATTTATTTTCTTTCATATTATGTGATGTGTCTATGATTAGTTCCAATGAATTAACAAGATGATGGCACATATTCTCAAGGATTGAGAATTTGAGGCATGTGTCATTGATGGTTAATTCATAAATTACTTTCGATCGTAAGATTATCATGGAGATGGTGATTGATCCGGATAGATTGGTGCATGGATCGCTTCCTTTAGGGATAGATGAGTCTCAAGTCTACAATATGGAGATACTAGAGCGAGAGTGCAAGTGATTGTTAGATAATAAGGATACCGAACGTGACCAATAGGAGTAGTCACTTAGATATCTACCTTCTCATTAGTGACATATTCAATGCTGCAGTAGTATGAATAGTTCTTTAATCTGCGGTGCCTCGACTGTTCACAATGAGGTTGTTATAGTTTGACTATACTATAACTCGATCTCCTAACCATATGGAGCTTTGAGATGTACGTTGGCTGTAGTAAGTTCATTGTAGGAATAGAATGTATATCTAGATGGAATCTATCGATCTTGATAGAAAAAGAGAAGTCCTATGTGGATTATGAAATTGAGTTCGAAAGTCTATGGTCATGGCAAGTGTGAATGATGAAAAAAAATTTCATAAAATTTTACTAGAAACTCAGGTTGATTGAATTTTATATATAACAAGATCATATTGACAAATTATCTATAATCTTATCTTATCGGGACTCACGATAGAAGAATCGGATCACACGGTAACTGCACTTAAAGGTTCATTCATTCAGTTATGCTGGGCTGCCACTACATACTGTAAAGTGTCACTGGTAGATTATGGGATCAATGAGAATTATTTCGATGATCCATAATTCTCAATTGGCTGAATTGAAAGTATTCTAATCTATTGAAAAGAGTTTCAATAATATTGTTAATAGAGATCATAATATATCTTACTACCAGACAGAATTGAACCTATGGAGTCACACACAAAGAAATTGGTTATGATTGTGCAATTGGGCTCATATAGTTTCAATTGAATTAAGGATTTGTGAAATCCTATTGGGTTTAAGAATATTATGCTAGCACATGGTTAAACTCAAATCTTTTTTAGGCTTGAATCCCTATGAGATGGGGATTGCACCAAGTCAATTGCATGTTAAATGGGCTGTCAAGAGTTGGTTTTTCATCTTAATTTTGTTTAGAGGAGATTGGGCTCGTGCCCAATTGGATTGGATCCAAGGGGCGCCAATAGTTGGTGCCCCACTTGGTCTTATGCGACAAGAAGGAGGAGGGCTTGATGGGGCGCACGTCCTATCTTGTTTTGACACCAAAAGAGCAAGAGAGAGGCATCCCAAAGATCTTAAGGGAGTTGATTTTGATTTGGTCAAAATTCTTATGAGATAAGGATTTGATTTGATTAAAGTTCTAAACCAATAGGACTCTTTTAGATCTATAAAAGGCCTTAAGATGTGATCTCTAAAACCCTAACCTGGAGAACCAAAAGGTGCTGCCCCTCTTTTGCCTCACGCCCCTCTGCTTTCTCTCTCTCCCTCACACCCCCACGCCCAAGGAGTTGGGCGTCCTCTATTTCCACGCCCAAGGTGTTGGGCGTTCCATCTCCAAGTCTAGAGAGAAGGTATTCTCTCTTTTCTTCCTTCTTCCTTTCGTGGTGCATGCTAGTTTTTGGAGAAGAAACAAGAGAGGAGCAATCTATATCATTTCCGTGGATATCTATAAAGGTCGGATACTTATGCGGCTCTTCAAAGAATCTAAAGAGATATCCATGATCATCAAACCGCAGTGAATAACTACCCGCGCTAAGGTGAAGATGAGATCTACATGTTTATTTAATAGATTTATTTTCTGCTTTAAATTTTAAGAATATGATAGATATGATCTCATGAGATGAGATCTTATAGATCCATGCAAGATTAGTTTTCTTTCACTGCATAAATTTTTTTTGTTGATCTAGCATGCATATCCTAGATTTTCCTTCAATAAAAATCTTGACCAAAAGAGGAGCAAGATTCTCCTCCTAATGATAAACAGGATCAATAACAAATAAATAAATTTATTAAAAGAAATTTAAAAGACCAAAATTGGGTTATTTAAATCTAAGTGGGAGAACAAACAAATTATAATTTGAGTCACTTTCAACTCCTTTTGTAGCAAAATAAGAATATCAAAACTTATCCATCCAGTCACTTTCAACTTCTTTTAAAATACAGTTAACATCCGATGCTAGACAGATCATAAAAGAGTAAAGCCAGAGTGATTAGTCTAAATGCGAGATTTTGGAGTTGGGCCACTGTTTATAAGTAGGTGACAGGCTATCTTAGCTTGTATTGTTGAAAGAGAAAAGAGCAAGCAGCATTGGGCAAAGCAGATTCGGTTAAGTTTATTATTAAAACACATCTATATCATTAAACATCTTCGTCAGCATATCTAATTAAAAAAGAGGGAAGAAGCTTCCAAGTTTTATAGGAAGTTTGGTAAAACCGGATCATATATTTATCCTACAAGAGTTGCAAATCATAGCACCATCTTAATCACCTAAATAAGGCTACAAAATAGAAAGGCAAATGTGGAGCATTGCCATTTAAAAGGGCAAGGAACTATTATAATCACCTGAAAAAGGCTACAAAACATAAAGATAACTGTTTGGCATTGATATCTAATATAGAAGGCCTCAGACGCTTCAGAGCATAAATAATGATATATTATTAGGGGCTCAAACTAATGATTTCTTGAATCTTTGAGGGGACCATGCACCACATTATTCAAACCCTTCCATTGAAAGGCTTAACAGAGGACTTTGTTCCCTAGGAACAACGTCATCCACGCTGTGTTTCTCCGAGAAACTTCTCGGATGTAAATATGTTTACGACCTAAAGCTTCAAATAGGTGAACCACAACAAACAGTAGCCCTAGGAGATTTCTGCATGCAAAGTGTCTCCCATTTCGTTATGTTAATGAAATGAGTGGTGGCTTGCCACTTTTTTGCTCAAAACACAAGTATGCAAAGCAGAATCCTATTAATCGATTCATTAGCAAGCATTTGAGAATCATTAGTCAACTATTGGATATACCTCAAATTTATGAAGAAACTTACTCAGAGAGAGAACTTTTTATATCAAATATTGTCACTGAATTTCTCCTCCTTTCCCCTAATTACTTAAAATAAACAAATGAAGGCATTATAAACATAGAGCTGATTAACTCTTTAAATTTTGGAATGTAAGACAGATTGCACCACCTCCGATACATCAACATTGTTTAATAGTTAATTATACCATTCATATTTTATTAATAAAATAATCGAAGATAGAAAAAATACGAGTAAAACTTGATTTATAACCACCATCTACTGCAAGGCCAAAGAGTTGGGGAGGAAGAAAATGGTCAAGTTGGTTTTGCCCTGCCTGTCATGATCTAGATTAAATTTATTTCAATCTAGAATTTGTACTCATGGGCCGAGTCTGGATGCACAATGACAATATTTTTTAAAGATTGTTTTGACATAAATAACTTACTAGATTTGAGACCAACCAATCTTTACAAAGTTAGGTACGAACGTGTTCAAATCAAATCAAGCTGGACCATATCTACTTGATCCACTTGCAACTCTACATTTGGGGTTTGCTAGGCATAAGGAGGTATCTCGGCATTGAGTCAGCTATCAAGATTTGACGGCAGAACATCGACCACATGGACTATGAGCAAATAATTGGTCGATTAGAGTTAGTGTAATCAAGCAGTACAATGCGGAGGATGGCCGGCCATACAGCTCAATAGGGTTACCAGAATCCTCTCAGATCTGTAATTGAAACTATGCGAATTTTTTGTGCATCATCGGTGGTATAAAAATCCGATATGGAGTATATCATCTTATCCGATTGATCCACATAATCATCATTTTTCAATACGTATTTAATGCCTGCAGATCGATTTTTCGTTTAAAAATTTTATATGATGAACATGTCTCTATTCTTAGAAAAATTATGATATTCTATATCCATATTATGACATTCTACGTCTAGAAAATCATAATTTTTATTCACAAGATATCATAATATAATGCAAGATGTCATAATATGCACGGGATGTCATAATTTTTTTAAAGAATAGGAGATTTTCGTCATTCAAAATTTTCAAACGAAAAAGTAAAGCTGCAGGCATTAAATGCGTATTGAAAAGTGGTTGGACAAAAATATCTCTTTAATGTTATGATATCTTAGATCATATTATGACATCTTGGGCCATATTATGCCATAGGGTATTATAATTTTTTCAAATGACAGGTGTATTTTCATCATACAAAATCTTTAAATGAAAAAATCGACCTGCAGGCATTAAATATGCGTTGAAAAATAGTGACTGTGTGGATCAATCGGATAAGACGGTGTGCTCCACATCGAAATTTCTACACCGCCCGTGGTGCACAAAGAATATCTCTTGAAACTATACTTTGAAGCAATACAGACAAATATTATTGATACAATGAGAGAATATTTTGCCTTGTAATGAAAACTAAGATTTCATCCATGCTTTGCAGTGGATGAGGCACGGCCAATAGAGCCGTGGGGATGGGGATGGGGGTAGGGCGGGGTGGGGTGGGGTGCGGCAGCCGACAGAGCCACGAGGGGGGGAGGCACGGTCGATGGAGCCACGAGGGCAGGGCGGAGGCACAACTGATGGAGATCGTCTGATCCATAGAGGAAAAAAACCCACCGCTCACCCCGCAGCTCCGTCCCTCGTGGTCCATGGGAAAAAAAAGGTCCCCCTGCAGCTCTGCCAGCTATCGTGCCCACCTCGCATCTCCACCTGCCGTGCCTCACCTGCTACGAGGGATCTAGAAGGGTTTCGAGCAAAAAAAAATCGGAGATCTATAGGAAGGAGAGCACCGGTGGGAGATTAGAGGGGGAGCCGACGCCAGTGAGGATTGGGAGGAGACCGACGGTGGAGACTAGTAGGAGAGCAGGGAGGACGTTGGCCTCTCTTTTTTGGAGATATATGAGAAGAAAATCATCTGAGAAAGATCGAAAGGGATGGTCGAAGTTGGTGACGATGGAGAGGAAGGTGACGATGGAATCTGACGGCAGGCCGTGATGAGAGATCTGGAAGGGTTCCAAGCAAAAAAAAAAGTCAAGAAAAAAATATATGTAGTCCTCCACATCTGACATGTGTGCACAGTCAGTTTTGATATATTAGATGCCATATGGCACGCAGGGACAGTGGAGGGATATACTTTAATATATAGGATAGATATGCCCTCGGACATCATGAAAAAAAAATCTGGATAATTAAGTAGACCAGACTTTGGAACAATAGAGAAAGATGTTATTGATGTGAAGTAAGAATCTCCTGCAGTGTTATGAAAAATACTCCCGGGACAACGAAAAGATATGAGACAGGAGGACCAAAAAAAAAAATCACGGCCCTCATGCATGATGGAAACACCACGCTCGACCGCGGTTCTGGGATCGACAATTTAATCGGACAAGGGATCGCACTGCATTGCGGACAGTGGATCCAAATGAAAGCAACTATTAGGATTAAGTATGGATCGAATTCGAGCAGATTGAAAAAAAAAATTATCTGATCAAATTTAATCAGGTTGAAAAAATTCAATCTACTGCTGCTGACCGTTTATCATGTATAAACTGTTTGAAATCGAAATGGACGATTTGTAGCTGATTCGAACGGGTTGTGTCAATTTAGACTTCAATATTGATTTTAAATCAATGTTGGCTCGCTTAAGCTTATTTATTTATTATTAACAATTTAATACAAATAAAATTCAACTTTATAAGTTACAAATTTAACTTATTTTGAATTTGTATAAATAAACAGAAAAGAAAGATTTATCCATCTGAAAGTAACTACATCTGAAAGATTTCATTTTAGAATTGTCTCAAATTAATACGCTTTCATCAACAATTCAACATTAATATTCTTATGAATTCAAATAAGTGATGCGATTTTTTTTAGAATGAAATATTGAAATTTAAACGATGCTGTCCCAAAATGAAAATGAGTTTATGAAATACTACATCGGTTGGATTCGATTTCATACATTTTAAAAGTGTAGAAATAGAATCCAACTATAAATAACTGATTTTTTACGAACTTCAATACGATCCCATCAGATTAATATCTTTTAACCGATCGAAATTAATATTTATGATACTAAATTGAATAAATTTTTTCAGATTTCGATTATTTGCTCAGTCTAGTCTCAGTGACCTCGGGGGTGATGGCCGGCCTCGAGATACCGTACGCCGAACAGCATATTTCACGTAGCGCTGCACCCGGTATACCGCAAAAGAATTCTGCGCCTAAATCCATATGCACCAGAAGTGAAATAACTGCCGTTGTTGCAACCGTCTCGTCTGCCTAATAGTTCGAAATCTCATGCCTTGGGCTGGCACGGCAGGACGTTGCTACATTTTTCGTATTGAAGAGAGTGTACAGTACATTGTCACGGACGTGGTTATTTCATCTCCCCACACCGAGCTTAAGTTGGTAGAAGCGGAGCAAGAATGGATAACTTAAAAATTGGCACTCGGCTCACGTCCGAAGAGGTCCATGGTGAGCCTAAAAGAACAGCCCTCGAGTCCAGCTAAATGAGGCCCAAGGATTCATTGTGCCCTTGAGAGCCTTCAATGGGGAGTAGAATAAGGCAAGGGAATAAATAGGAGCTTATTTATCAGCTCTAGAGAGACTGAAGGGCGAAAGCAGAATAAGGTGACTGAGTAAAACTAGAGTGTAGATTCGTTTGTAACTCCATGATCTTAAAAATGATGTCACAGTCACCACAGCTTGGTTAGGAAACAAGAGAGCCCACCAGGAATTTGACTGCCGATGGAACATCAATCACCATCAGCGCAGCGATAGATCGTTGAGGAAATGGAGGGGCTCTAAAAGTGAATTTGATTGTTGATTGCTTATAGAAATGAAATCTTAGGGTCGGCATGCCAATCTGATGAAGAGACTTGGTAGTTGGATAGAAAATGACCTCACTAGCAGTCTGTCTAGCACCAATATATACAAAGCTTTATTCCGAGACAGATAGGAACCATTAAAGTTGAGTTCCCATCACTTCACTATCAAGGTGCTATCATTATGAAGATCTCTGCATCAGCTAACTTTTGACTGTGCAATCATGGATGTAAATAAGACATGTAGCTGTTTCTCCATGGTTGGAAGATGCTATTCAGACCATTAACACTAGCCTATATGCAAAAATGGATGAAATCAAGTCCCAGGTTGCGTTACAGGCTCAAATTACACGAGCAACCACAGCACAGAAGATGAAGTGTTGAAGCACAGTGAAAAACTGTCGGATGAGTTCAAAGCAAACACTGAAGAAGCTTGGAAGAGCCAAAATCAAACTAAGCATGCAAGTTAGATGAATGAATGCTCTGAATCTCACAACAAACTTGAACATAAATTGAGATAAAACCTCGAAGGCAAATCCGACAGATAACATGTTCCATGAAGACATACTAAATTATGATACTCGTTCATGAACTTGCTTCAGGATTCCAATATATCCTGTAGCAAAATTCAAGTTTCAAATCTATGAGGTGATTTATTCTTCAACTGTATGTAACTAAGTTTAGTTTATTATAACAATTCACAACCCGTTGTCTCTGGAAAGGAACTAAAAATGAACCATAGGCAATGGGTCGGATGTGGATCGGATCGGCCAATATCTATATCCATCCTGCAATTAAAAATTTCATATCCGTATCTATCTTATATCCATCTTAAAACATATCAAATCAGATAAAAATTCATCATACAAATATTATAAAATAATTATAACTTTGAAGGAAAAAATTAGATTATGGCTATATCAGATCAAATCTGAGATAGATAGGGTATACCATCACCTGTATCCAATCTATACCCACTTCGAGCATTTGACCTAGAACCCATACCAACATCAGGTTTTAATCACGTTGAGTAAAACCTATCCCAGTTAGATCGAATCGGACACCCAGTATGTCAATTTCAATTGCCTTCCCTAATCATAGGCCTATGGGGCATTACTAGCCCACAAGGTGCAAACTTCTATAAAATGTAAGATTTGCCTAATAAACTGATATAACATGTTCATGATCAAGGTAATATCATTACAACAACAGTCCCTCGTGGCTGTAGAACTGGACGTCCGGTTATCAGCTATGAACTAGTGTCATGTTGGTTCTCTGGACCCAACAGGGCATCCATCAAATAAGGACACACAGCCTCTATTATCTCTACAGGGCCAATGAATATACAATAAATCGACATATTTCTAGACATTGGGGATTCTTCATTAATTCAAACACCATATTGCATTCCTATGATTCATGCCAGAGAAATTATAAATTACTGCTACACATACCAGAATAACATCTTTAGCCAACCATCTTCAAGCTTATTCCCTGAGTCATAATTCAATAAGATTTACTTTTTGATTACTCACCAAAAAATGGTGTTCCCTGATCGGTTGGTTAAATGCCGTCCATGAACATAGTGCAGTAAACTGCCATCCTCGGTCAAAATAGAAATCCCCGTTAATTTTCAATGTGCATCGCTATAACCCAGCAAGGTTCTCAATCACAGGAAGGTTGAACTCCAATACACTGCACTTTTATTCATCATGGTTTCTCCACACACACTTGCACAAATCACCTGGATGGAATCACTGAGGAAAAAATCCATCTCTGACTGAAAAAAGAGAAAAAATTGTATTCCCACTTCTCCATAAACAGCCAGGTGAATTACCTACAGTTCAAAAAATCAAATTCCCACCAAACTTGATTAGCGCTCCTTAATTCTTGGCAAATTTATATACAAACAATTATCAGTATCAATAAAGAAGTTTTCATTAACTTAAATCATACCTTTGGCCCAAAACTTATATTGGATCTTTATCGCATGTCCTATTTCCTCTTTTCATTTGAGTGGCGGGCGCAGGTCGGTACAACATCAAGACTGAAGGCATCACACCCTCAGTTCATATACCATTAGTCACACATTTTTTTCCAAGACCTGCTTCTTACCCAGCAATTCACTATCGCAAGTTAGATAGCGGGGCAAGACCTTGAATGTCACGGCTTATAAATATATCTGGATTTATCAAAATAACCTTCTGAAATTTCATTAATTACAGATACAAGTTTGTGGTCCAAGACATGGCACGGAAAAATGCAGCCGTCATCCAAAATGCAGCCATCGTGATTGTTCTTAGGAACCACAACCATCAAAATAATTGCTTATAAAGATAATAATTAAGTTAATTTCTCAAACAACTTGCTGATTACAGTTTTAATTGAATTTGGTACCAGATGTTGGTTGGAATCAAATTATCTGGAACCCAGGTTGCTGAGGGAAGGAGAGATTCACTGTTGCCCCAAGTCCAACATTCAGGACTTCTCGCATCATGGATCTCATATTTCCAGACCCTCCGCTCGGCAGATCAGTTCTGATGAATCCGACAGAGAATTTCAGCAAGAAGTCATGAAACAGATGACATGGCATATCGGTCTCAGATCATGGCCTGGATCTTGTAATACCAGCTGATGTGAGTATAGAAGAGGACGGAGTTGGTCATTAATCCACATGAGCCTCTATTGTAAGAAGGGACAAACACATTCAGGTTAGTCAACAGGGATTCAGAAATATATTATATGACATCTCCTTTCTAAGACAGCAGCTCTAGAAAGCAACTGAAAAAAGCTAGCGAGCAGGTGGGTGCATGCATTTATTTTCATGTTCATTGGTAAAATTCATAAGCAGGTTTTTTATTCGTCACACAGAAATCAGCAGACAAATCTACTGGAGCCTTAGTCTTGGGAGGATTACATTGCAAAATTAAATAGTATCAGAAAGATGACAAGTCATAGAATTCTGACAAAATAAGCCAATGTTCAAAAAGAATCTTAACAAAACACAATTTAAAGGGTCGGCCTGAGAAATTTAAAGCATGCAAAACCTAGAAAAATAAATTATGAATTTATAAAACAACTACCACTAAAGGAAGACATGATCTAAGAAAACATTTGCATTGACCAGAAAGTTACAAACCAACTATAATTTAAATTTCATCAGAAAATGTACCTAAGAGTGGGTCAGCACAAGCGATCGTCCATCAGATCTTGGTGCCTGAAGAGCATAGATAACGGAGTAAATACTCATTGGAAGAACATGTATCTGTCAGATCCTGATGCATTTTTGTGATTGCCTTCTGCAAGGACTTCAGTGCTGGAAGCAGACTTCTGCAATTCTGCTGGATGAAATGACCATGAGCCTTACAGAGCTCCTGCAATGTACAATTGTCATTTAGACATGCGCACGCAGGTATACCAAAAGTTGAACAGCTTAACTCTCACATAATATATAGCAGATAATCAAACCTGACTCCATTGAAGAATAAATTCCAGATGCGGACAGCTTTCTAGAAGTTCGGCAAATGCTTCAATTAACCTCTGCAAATATTTGAAGGGTATGGCTGAAGACACCGTTGGTATGTCTGATGGATTCACAGCAAATATGCATTTTTTAATTAGAGAGTCTTCATTCAGGCGGAGACTCAGCAATAATGCTCTCTGTGTTTGATCCTCAGCAAGAGCCTCATCCACTGCCTATATGATCAAATGGATAAGATATGTTAATCACAGTTATGACCAAATAATCATATGGTCACAACTTAATAGATAAAGTGGAAGCAAGTATCCAAATGTCTAAACAAATTGGCACCTCAGGTGTAACATCTATGTCAAGGTCTGTGGGGTCAAAAACAAAGGACTCATCAACAGAATACAAAAGAACTCCCTCAGTAGTTGCTGCAGCCCAACATCTTCCTGTTGGTGCAATTTTCAAACATTTTGTACGAACGACAGGCCGCCCACGATTGGCCATCGATCCAGGTAAATCATGTCCTATCTTCTCCCGTGTTTGTCGGTCAATCCCTTCTTCAACATCACTATTCTCATCATCAATCAAATCTAATGGACCAGCATCTGTCATCCTCTTAGAGTTCAAAAAATCAAGAACTCCATCCAGGGAGAGATTGCGAGTAATTTGAAATCTCCTAAGCAATACCTGACATATATATAAACAGCAAAAGGACACACAGCTTAGGAAAAATGTAAAAATGGTCACTGCAAATCATTATGGTGCAATAGTACAGCATTACAAAAATTGCTGGATTATTGCCAAAAGAATTTCAAATTGGATTAAAATGGAAAGAATATCATTTCTCCAGGACTTGTAAAACTGAAAACTATCTTTATATGATTTCCTTAATTAAACCATCCCAAGCTGAACGCACAAAGATAGGATAAAGCTTGCAGGTTATAAATAGGATGATGATGATTTAAAAAAATCATGGTTTGCACACCAGCGAGCTTCCGAGGTCACTCCTCATAGCTAACTACTGCCAAGTCCCATCTACCTGTTATCTCGATTGACTGTGTAATCTAAAAGTAGCTCAAGTATAAAAATATCAAACTTGTGTCATGAAAGTCTAAAACATATTATGATATGTCTGGAAAGGTCAAACTATATGAAATTGCATGTTTTGTAACAAAATTACATTAGCAAGTGCAGAACCAAGGATTAAAATCCCAGTATGGTACCTATCCTAGTCTAGTCGCAGGTTGGTTTGGTACTAGGATGGGTTGGGATGGACTAGGACGAACTACAACGAGAACTAAGAAAAGAATGAAGAGGAAATAAGAAAAGGGAAAAATGTACCCCAAGACCCTAGGAGTAAGGATGCAACCATTTTGGTTCTTCTAGACCAGTACCAACTAGGTTTGTTCTGAAGTCCCAATCCTTGAGAGAAGTGTCTGGTGGCACCCCGGCTGGAATCATCCAGATGTAAATCCTTGAGCAGAACAAAGGACAAGTCCAGAAGAGAAACCATGATTGACATGAGGGGGGGGGAGAGAGAGAGAGAGAGAAGAGAGAGAGGTTCCTACTCAAACTAAACCTCAATTTAACCAAAATTTAGCAATCTTGCACATAGGGTGGACAGCTAGATCCTGAAGAAGACCCAGGTAACATTTCACTATTTTTCATTAGAATTTTTTATAAATTTGCTTCATTCAAGCCCATGAACAAGAATGTACCAGAGCATAAAATATTTCATATTGTTGAGAAAAACGAAATAAAGTGGAGATATATCAAATGCAAGGGTATATGGTTATGCATAGATGCATTTACAGTTCTACACTATATGGTAAAGCTACATCATGTCTTATGATCTTTAAATTTCATATGCTTTTTGCCAACAAATTATTATTCATAATTGTTTTACACTCACTATCATGTATTAAAATTATTTTACTATCAAAAAAGTTGTGATATCAATTTTTGCAATAAACATCTAAAACCTAATCAAATCACTATTAGTAGTTTATTTCATTTTGCTTTTTTTATGTACATTGGATTAAATTTAAAGAGATTCTATCTATCTTCTTGGCTTATTGGGACCCCATTTTTCCCCACAAATTCAGCACAAAAGTGCTTCATTTTCTGGTGCAGATAATTGGCCAAAACCCAAAAAATATGAGATTGCAGACTCTGAGACAAACTGCTGAATCAATCAAAAAATATCAGACTAGATCATGGCTACAATAATTTCTAATGCTCCCAACAATAGCCTTTTGCACGGATCTTTTCATGATTTTTTTTGCATCAAAAACAAACAAAGACAGATAACCCGATCAAAAAAAATTGCACTATGAAGCCTATCAGTTTGCTGAATATGGTGATAATCACCAACGTCTTAAAAGGATTTATGAAACAGTACCTATATTTATGAATTTTCAACAGAATTCATATGTTAAATTTAAAAACCTGCATACTTGAGAAGGTTGTAAATATTATATACAGTAACCAAATGTTCAACAAGATCCAACCATGTTGTCCTTATATTCCTTAAACCCCATCTTGCCAAGGGGCACATATATCTTCCTAGAAACTGTCATTCTTGCTAACACTAAAATTATCATAATACAAAGTTGTCAACATAAACAGCCTATGCGAGATTGCTCTAGCGATTGAAAATTTTTAATAATTGGTTTGCTGACAGCACCAGGGACCAAAGAGGTAAACAAATAAAATTTACTATTATAACACCCTAGCAAAAGGATCTTTTCCAGTCAAAAGCATTCAACACACTTTTGCCAAAAGGAACTCTGAAGAAGATAAATAAGATCAAAGAAATTATGAAGCCTGACCTGGTCTGCAACGTCATACATGCATATGTATTTGCTACTCCCTCCAGCTAGAATATAGCTTCCATCGGCCGAATAGCATAAAGTTGTAAAATATTTTCCTGAACTTGAAGTAGCAGCTGATCTCCTATCTGTCATGAGACGTCCACCAGCAATGTCTCTGCGGCCCTCAATTGTGTACATCAAAAGGCCATCTATAGGATCCCAGAAGTGAATTTGACCATCTAATGTGCTGCAAGCCAGCTGCTTTCCATCTGGGCGATATACTACAGTAAGAACATCATGTGTATGTGGAAATGTTTCCACTGCACCTTTCCCTTCAAAAACATCCCACAACCGAACAGTTTTGTCCCATGAAGATGAAGCCAGAACAGCCTAAGAAGTAGAACACCATGGAGCCTTTCAACATAAAAAAATAAAGTACAGAATTGCAATTTTGCTTACAATAAAGATCCAGTTAACATAAGTGCCATGATCAACAGCAAATGGATGCAATTTTTTTTTGACGGTAAACAGAAAATGAAGAAACAATTGAACAAAGCAAAATAAGGCTGCACTTTTTGGCATTGATGCAACCCACTTTATAAGTATCCACACATAGTAGAACACCATATGCCAAAAGGAAAAGAAAAACATGTTAAACATAAACAAACTTACATTTGTAGGTGAAACATTAAACCATGAACTGGTCCCTCATGACCACCAAGAACATCCAACAAACGGCCAGTCTTCATTGACCAAACAAATATCTGAAAAGATATATACAAAACATTGTTAAGAAGATACAAAAATGCTCAAAAGCATCAACAATCTGAACTCTGAAGAATGTGTACACTTTGACACATACCTCGAACGAATCAAGAGTTCCAGCACAAATCACCTCACCACTCAGGTCTGATGCTAAAGAGACAAACTGCCTAGGAGAAGGAGTAGTAAATGTTCTGAAGTTCCGATAACGAAATAAATCCCAAGCTCGAACAGTCCCATCTAGAGATGCACTCAGAAGACAATGATTATTGGCCATAAAATGGACTGCAGTAACAGCATTAGTGTGCTCAGAAAATGTTATGAAACAAAACCCTGATGAAACTGTCCACACCTGCAATGAATAAGCATTTAAGGCTAAGTTTTGTTGCCATTAGTGTGAACATTCATAAAGAAGGCACAAATGAATCTGCAAGAACAAATGATAATAAACAGTAAGCTATAGCTATTCTATGTGAGATTTTTCTACAAAAATTGATGTAAGTCTGATCTCGAAGGATCAAAGTGATAATAATTGTGATCTGATTTTTTCATCTTTGATCTTGAGAAAGGAACCAGGTCAAAAGTTTTCTGGTCAGTGGCTGAAAATCAGCAACTAAAGTGAAATCCTCAGCCTACATTATAGCTCAAACACAAAGATTAAGAGAAAGCTAGAAAAAGAAAGTATGAAAACTAATTTATAATAAATACTAACCGTAAACATGACCAAAAACCATACTGGCATACTTTCCAAGAAAACATAACCAAAGACATCTAGAAACCAGTGAAGTTTATATTATTTTGAAACTCAACATAGATATTTATCAAAATCAACACAAATGAATTCCTAATTATTCAATACCTTTCCCAACCACCCAACCTTAAGCTACAGTAGGGCTTATCAACAATAATCCCACAACATAGGGATCAAAAACCTAATAAAATAATACCCCCAAAAATCACTATGAAAATTACAGGAAGATCATAAATTATTTAACCTACTCAAAAAGAACCGATCCGAGGATCCCAATCAAAAATTAATAGAGGTCTAACCCCTAGATTGAAATACAAGACCGAAATTCCGCAAAGATAAAAGAAAATAAACTCCAAAAGTTTAAAACACCTAGATCTTAACCAAACTGCACCCAAAAACTCCTTCGACAAGGGCTTGCAATATAAGCAAGCTCCACCATAACCATGTAAAATTAATATTCTATAGCATTTTTCCAATTATAAGATGCAAATTGTTTAGCAATATCAATCAATCTTCCCAAATCCATGGTAAGTCTATTTGCCAAATTTTGACTTGGCCAAATCCACATCTCACAAAAGACTAACACCTGGTATAAAAACTCAGGAAAGAGTTCTCAAACTTTGTCGCCTCATTTTAAGATCTATGGAGCTGCCCCATATTAAACAGACAAGTTTTGCAACGATTCTCAAGTAATGATTATGCTAAAATTCAAGCTTTATAGAATTAAGAATGTTAATTTTAATGAAGCTGCTACATTACATCCTAAATAAGTTCGGGTCATGCCAGTCTATGTAGTTAAAAATTTACATTATATAATTATGGTAATGCAGAAATTTGCACATCGTATGCCATAACTAGAACTAACTATAATTATAAATACTTTATAAGTTAATGACAGTATCATAGTACCAAGCCCCTATTCATTTGTATCGTGAACTAACATGTAAGTGACTCCAACTGCAATTTCTTCATCATATTTTGTTTAACTTCATATAGTTACTACATCACTTGACAAGCCATGCACTACCACAATCACAACCCAAATTAATAGTAAAGTTATCACCATTTCATTGCCACAAATATATCTTAGTCAAAATAACTGTAACATTTCATCTTTCAAAACATAACCCCAAAGAACAAGTCACCAATCTTGGTTACATGAATTTCACTAAACAAACCCCAACATTCCAGAGATGTGACATTGCCATTGTCCAAATTATTCTGCCACGTGAAAAAAATTCACGTCCATAGCAAGGACAGAACAAGAATACTTAACTCTGGTCAGTGTCTATCATCAGTATTTTTTCCTTTTTTTTTTTGTCAAAATTATGGTGGTAAACATGAATTACATTACCATAATCATGCCATCAAACTTTGTCTCAGATATTTGGGATAAGTTTCGTCAATTCTCATCACGCAATTGTAAATATTAAGGTCTATTTCCTGCATCATTACAAGTATTCATGATTTTTTTCTCATGATCATGTCAAATTTAGCATACTCGTCTCTGTCCTTTTCTAAGGCCTTCAACATATATTCAGATACCTCCTCTTGCAGGGGGCTCCCTTAAATCTATGCTACACATGCCCATTCTGTCAGCATAGGTTTTCTAACATTATGTCCTTGATTGACGTAAATCCTTCTGAAGTGCCAGATAGAAACTGGATTACTGGAGGGATACAAACATTGGACAGGCACATCAAACTTTACATCCAAGCCCCAGATAGAAATGACTCCATGACCCAAAACGTGTATAAATTTTTTTCTTAGGGCTCCTTAGTACAGTTTAACATGGTTGAACAAAAGTGAGATAACAGAAAAGATAAGACAGTATAATAAATTAAATGTACAGCTCAAACTTGATGAGCAATCAACAAGTCTTGACCGGATGGTGATTCATTAATTATTGATAATATTCATTAAAAGAATCATTTAAATGTTTTTTAAAAAAAATGCTACTTCCTGATGGGAATTGAGTTTAGGCTTGAATATATGCCGCTGTACACAGTGAAATGCAGCTCGCAGTTAAAATTATATGAATATAAAGCCTTGAAGTAGACTTGAGACAGTAGATTAGAGAGGTCATTAGCATATCAAGTCACTTTATGCCAGACTAGAGAATCTGAGAATATAAGGTTATTAAGGACAAAATAAAAAGTGTCGACTCAAGAAAGAAAATAGATAATTAAGATAACTGAGAGAAACAAAGAGAAGATGTTCATGACCACTGGAAGTTGCAATTACCTTGACTTTGTTATCATCAGCTCCTGTAGCCAGCATCTGGGAGTCAGGCGAGTATGCTACGCAATTCACATCATAATAATGACCCTGTTGCTTTAAAATATAGCTCTCTGATCGCCACTCCCACACAAGCAGCTGCCCAAGCTTCGCACAACCAAATGTTAACCAGTTTCCAAGTTTGTTAAATACTGCCGTGGTGATCTTCTCCCTAGATATAGAAAGCAAATGAATGCAGACAAAGTCTGGCATCTGATACAGCCCGAAAACCCCATGGGAAAACCCAACCACAACCATATCAAGCTCCCGGTGGTAATCACAAGCTGTTAACTTTCTGGTGCCTGCATGAAGAAATCCTTCTTTAACAATTCCCATTTTGCTCTATGGAGCGGGATTGCTGATTCTTCGGCATGAATACCATCCAAATTCATTGGTTTATGTCATCATTTTCAAATTCGACCAAATTTTCAATGAGATTTCTTCCAGGAGGCCTTTGCTCCGGTGTACCGGGAGAAGGAGGATCTGAAATGTCCCTCTAGAGTCATCAAATTTGGCTTTCATCTAAATTCCAGGTGAAATGGCTCCATCTCTTGATATAGTGTACACCTTGCAAACCCTGTTGGTTTCTTCTCGGTACCAAAGAAGGCGCCAACAATGGCTTCCCTGTGCCCTAGAAACAGAAAGGGTTTATGAGAACCCCTCGATCTGTGCAAGCAGAAGAGCCTCACGGTCAGATCCTTCGAGCCGGCGAGGAGGTACTTGGAGTCCGGGCTCCATTCCAGCGCCGTCACGGCGGCGGCGCAGTCCGGTAGCGTCCGCTTGAGGTGGAAGGGGAAGAACTCCTTCCGGAAGCCCGGGACCGCCAGATCTGGACGAGCTTGCCGAGGCCGACGGCGATCAGGGTGCCGTCGGGGCTGAAGCAGATGGCGCTGACGGGCCTCTTGAAGGTCATCCGGTGAAGGACGGCGCGGCAGCGGAGGTTGACGAAGAGGGCACGGGCGGCGTCGTCGACGGCGAGGACGAAGTTGCCGTCTGGGGAGACAGCGATGCGGGCAATATTGGACGAGGCCTCGAACGGAAGCGTTACGGTTTGGGACTTGGCAAGGTCAGTGGCGGCGACGCGGTTGCCGACAGGGGAGTAGAGGATGGCGTTCTCCGCGACCACGGCGTTGCCGCCACGGTACGGGGCTCCAAGGAGGTTCTGGAACCGGAAATTCATGGTGGAAAAGGATCCCCTCCTAAGGCTTCTGGGTTTCCCGGCGATAGGGACGTGAGAGGGAGACGGGAGATAGGTCTAAACCCTAGCTATAGATCGATGGGCGCTTAAACCCTAGAACGCAAGGAGAAAAAGCCGGTGGCGGTGGGGATTTGGGCCGAAGCGGTTGGGTGGTGTGGAAGATGGTCGGTCGGACCAAGTCAGTTAGGCCGAAGCTGGACCGGAAGAACTGTGGTCTTCAGACCCGACCGTTAACACGCTGAAAATACGGCTAAGCGGATCCTTTGAGACATAACAAATACTGATGTCTATGTTTCTGGCCTGGATTTGAACTTGATGAGTACAACATCGGGCCCAAATCCGAGCGACCCATCAATGAAATTAAAGCCATGATAAAAGGATTTGATTACACAAAAAGATGTTATTTCTATTAAACTAGATTAGAGTTTAACTGCATGCATTTTTTCTGAAAAATATTTTGGTGAATGCACGTAACTAGTTGATGACAAAATAATATGGTAACCAAAAAGCTGAATCATATATATATATATATATATATATATATATATAATAAAGTA
>KE505044.1:58051-72684 GCA_000441515.1 Elaeis oleifera | reverse complement strand
GGCTTATTTATAGAGGTCCCTAGGGTTTGAATAGTCCTAAAACCCTTCCGATCGGGATTCATCGGAGAAGAAGACTCCCATCAGGAGTCTTCTTCCTGTCCTGTTTTTTTTTGTTTTTTTTTTTGTTTGGGCTTTTTGGACTGATTTGGGCCAGAAAGGGCCGAGGTGTTACACCAACCTTGTCAATCATATATAATTATATACTTTAAATGATCATCTATCTATTTATTTATCTGGTAGACAAGGCATATAAGCAATAATCATTGGGGATTGCCTTCCTCCAATTACCACTAAATCCAGTGAAGCTAAGATTTGAATCCAGCAGTTTGGTACAACTGCTCATAATTTATTAGCTTGGTAAGCTAGCACTTTTTGTTATTCTTCTTCTTCTTCTTTTTTCAATTACTTATATTGAAGTGAAATTCCTGTAACTTGGCTTGCCCTGTTTCTTTCTTTCTGTGTTTTCCCACATTGTTTTTATGCAGAAAACAGAGAAGAAGAAAGAGTGCAATGTGTCATTGGATATTAATCTAGCTCGTCTCTAGAAATGCACTGATAGTCTATCTGGCAATTGGTCTCATTGGAAGATGCCGGACTGGATCATTGGATTATCCTATAGCTTTGTATTGACTCATAAACATTAGTGTAAAAAAATTAGTAAAAGAAACAAATGTCAAGGCCGTCTACTTCCCAACATAATTATCGCAAACTTCACCAAAAAATTTATCAATCTAATTTAAATATATGTCCTTGTTATCTTGAACTGGGATGGCCAAGCACAATTACTCACCACCAACCGTGATTCAGTCTAGTGGCAAGAGTCCTAATACGAATGGTTCAAGTGGATCCCATGCTCCCCACCTTCTGTACCTAGTACCTACCATGATTTATTGCCTTTGGATACACAGACCATGGGTGATTGAGATGTACCTTCAAGCTCAAATGAACCGCAGGGGATCCCAATTCCCTCACCCACGGTGGAAACCTTCGAACTTCAAGCAAGGAAGTTGAAATTTTCGTGAAGTGAATCCACAACGACAAGGATGTCCATGGTCACGTTGCAATCAGGAATTGAGTGGACAACGGTCGCCACAAGGATAAAAAGTCAATACGTTGGACGGCCTTTACAGTTCAAAAGGTAATGATGCAACCAAGCCATTCCACTTTGCACCTCTGCTTTATATACTTCACCAGCTCCAAAATAATATTATCCTCTTCTTAACATTGCATTAAAAAACTTCCCACGATACCATTCTTCTTTCCTTTTGGGCACAAGTGTGAACCAGTATTGGCTACTTCTAATAGCCATCTAGCAGTGTAACGCTTATATGATTAAGTCGCAAATGAGTTATAAAACATCAGAACATAGAATCATATGTGAGATGCCCATTCACCTAATTTAAGATGCTCATTAGCCGAGCGTGCACCATTAAATGCATCCTCTTGGTATCCATCATCTCTCCTCTGATTTCAGAGCAACAGGTTCAAGATTTGCCATATCTATTGATACTGATGCATATTGACCATATCGGTATCGAATTGATAATACCATGCGGAGGATATACACTTGATAAGCTGAACTGGCGTTCGTACTGGATATTCCTGTATTATAATAGAATGATATGGATATGAAATCCGATGCTGAAATGATAAATTTTGAGCAGAATCTTCTCCCTTTTAAATTATCTGTAAGGTCATTTTGGCCTAGTTACTCGCTTCTCCTTGATTACATGCCATATTATTGCGGGGCTTTAGTTTGACCCCTTGCATCTCGATCAAACTCTGGCCTCTTTGTCCTGATCGTAATCATACAAAGTATTAAAAGGAAGAGATAAGTAACCAAAAAAAAAAAAAAAAAGAACAAGAGATAAGGAATGAGGAAGGCAAAGCAATAGAATTAATTTGTCGGGTTTCACTAGAATTGACTAATATGGCTATACCACGGGATCCATTTTTATATTTGTTTAGGATCCATTCATAGCTGTTGTCGTGTATCATCCAATGATAGGATGGTATGGAATAATTTAAGCATCAACAGCACCGCCAGCCAAGGCCAGAGTGTTTGATATTTTACCCACCTTTGGCCTTGAGCTCCCACGTTCCTTGCCTTTGAGCGAGTCCACCACCCAAATCACCATCAAAGGGCATTCAGTCTTTGTCCACACCATAACCTTACCACAGAGAAAGAAAGAGACAACCTCACACTGCTGCAATCTGTGCTACAATGGACGCTGCAAACGGCTGGGGGGCACAAGAACCAACTCTCAGAAGTTTCGGAGGCCGACAGCCAATCATGCCTTCAAAAGTTTTAATTCAGCAGGCTTCTTTATATCTCAATTGATAAATAATCATTTACAACGAGGGAACTACAGCTTTGTAATAATAATATAACTATAATAATCATTTATAGTAACGGAACTATAGCTTTTCAATAATCATTTACAGGTTTGCTATATCAGATCATTTCGGCAAAAGCCGGCATTTAAGGCTCTCCATTGCCTTCTTGCCGTGTTTAATACTTATTTGGGAAACAGGTGTGGTCAAGAGAAGAGGCTACATATAAGAAAATTTTCAGTCAAAATCTGATTTAATCTAGAAAGTTTGAGGATTCATAGGATTTTTTAAGCATTTGATGATAGATTCCACTAAATATCTGAATCTTATAGTAATATTTAGAGAAGAAATAGAATCAATTTTAGTCATAATCAAGCTATCTTATTTGCACCTGGAAGTCATCTATTGAATTTCATATTTCTTAAATCCATTAAACGTTTGCGTATGAATCTTCTTAAGAGGTTGACATTCTTGGTTCAAGTATTTTAAACAACACAAATTTAGATTGGATAAAGAAAAACTTCGATAAGGTCACATCCATATGTTGATGGATTTTTTTCTTTTAAGTTTATGACAATCTAGGGAATGCTGTGGCATTATAATTTATACCAATTGACTACTAGATAAGCATTTGAGACCAGTAAGTTTTACCCGTTCCTTAGATTTGCTGGGAGAAGGCTTCTTTGTAAACTTGAGCATAGACCATGACTTGGTAATGGTGAAAACACCTCTTACCAATTCCACAACCTTGAGTTCTAATCCTTTCCCCAATTACCCCTACTTATAACTTACCTCTGCCTCCATAGATAGACACGCATCTCCAACACTGCAAGGTTATTATCGGCATTTAGATGTCCGCACACTCTCATCTCAGCTTACGCAAAACGCTTTGCTATAAACAAAGCAAGTCCGCTACAGTAACAATCACGGGAAAGTAAAAGGAAAGGAAAAGAAAAAAAAAATAAACAAGATCCTGTTCCGCTGTCATCCAATTCTTCCCTTTGTTGTCTTTTCCTTCTCTCTCTCATCCCCAGCCTCTGCTTCTCTCTCCTCTCTCTCTCTAAACTTCTAGAGCCCCCTTCTCTCTCTCAGCCCCACCACCATCCTCCATGACACCATGACCCATCCTTTCCTCTTATTCTACTCCTCCTAATTCTTTTTTCACATTCTAATATATTTGGAAATCTCTCTCTCTCTCTCTCTCTCTCTTTCTCTGAGCAAAGCGCAGAGAACCGAAGGAAAAAGAAAAAGAGAGGATCTCAAAGACGCCCCATATACCGGAGCAGATGGCTCGGAGAGAACGGGGGACCCTGGGGAACACCAAGCGGGAGACGGACGGCAACTTCCTGCGGTTCTCGTCCTCCGCCTCGATGACCACCGCCGATCTCCCTCCCCCTTCGGCCAATTGGGCTGCGCCGTCTCCGATCCGGAGCTCCGCGACACCGCCTACGAGATCTTCGTCGGCGCCTGCCGTTCCACCGGCAGCAAGCCCCTCACCTACATTCCCCAGTCCGAGCGAACCCGCCCTCCGCCGACCGCGCGCAGTCCTCGCCGGCGTCCTCGTCGCCACTCCAGCGCTCGCTCACCTCGACGGCGGCCAGCAAGATGAAGAAGGCCCTCGGGATCAAGTCCTCGAAGAAGAGCCCCGGCAAGGAGGTCAGCCCGGCCAAGGGCTCCAGGCGCCCGGTGACTGTCGGCGAGCTGATGAGGATCCAGATGGGGATCTCCGAGCAGGCGGACAGCCGGATCCGTCGGGGGCTGCTCCGGGTTGCCGCGAGTCAGGTCAGCTCCTGAAGTTTTTCGGGTTTATGGTTCAGTTATTCTTTTCCATTCATCCGTTTCGTTTGTATAATTATGTAAAATAATGCTTGATATCTAGGAGAAAGTTATCTGCATTCTTTAATTAAGAAGATCACTAATAAAAAAAAAGGGATCTTTTTCTTGTTTTTCATTAAATTTCCTAACTAGCTTTGTTTACGAGTTTAATCTGTGGAGTTATTACCAGTCTTGATAATATATGAATATATATTTTATTTATTTATTTTATTGACACTCCAAGTTATATTCTTCGCGTTGCAGTTAAGTTTGAGCCACCGATTAGTTATTCCTTCACTCGCAAGTATCCATTCTTATTCATGTTATATCTTTTAGGGATAAATTACTAAAGAAGATAATTGGAATTTAAGGACTGGTTCAAATAAAATGTGGGACCAAATGATGCATTGTATTGAAAAGGTAGCAAAATCTGTTTTAGGAGAGTCAAAAGGGAAGAATGTAGAAGTTAGAAACCTGGTGTTGCAATAATGTGATACAAGGGGCAATTAGAATAAAATTGATGCGCTTTAAACAATGTCAAAAATAAAATTCAAGGAATTTATATGATATGATGATGCTAAAAAGATGCGAAATGTTAATAAGACCAAGTATGTAGTGCATGATAATTTGAATGATAGATTGATTCAAAATGTAAGAATAAAATTCATAAAATAGCTAAAGCTAGAGAAGAAGGATGAGCCATAGCACAGTGGTAAGGTTGCTTAATTATAACCTGAAGGTCAAAGTTCATAACATGGAAACAAACTTTCTGCATGCAGGGATAAGCCTGGATGTATCAACCCTTCCAGATCATGCAATGATGGGAGCCTTGTGCAGTGGGCAATCTTTTCTAGATAAAGCTAGAGAGAGGAAACCCAATGATGTCAACGATGCTAGGTGCATGAAAAATAAGGATAATAGGACATTGATGAAAGATGGAGATATTGTTTTGAAGAATTGTTAAAAAAATATTCTATTGAAAATTGAAGAAGTAAATTAGGAAGGAGTCAAGGTTCTATTTGTATGATTCCTGAAAGCAAAGAGGAGATAATTTTTTTTGAAAGTATAAGAAAGGTAAGATATGAGGGTTAGATGAAATATCTATTGAAGTTTGAAAAGTCATAGGAGATATTGCTTATATTGACTTACTATATGATTTAATAACATCTTAAAAACCAGGAAAATATCAAATGATAGGACAAGACGTATTGTAGTATCTATCTACAAGAATAAAGATGATGTACAAAATTGTTTTAATCATCGAGCAATTAAGCTTATGGGCCACGATATAAAATTGTGGGAAATGGTAATTGAACAAAGATTAAGAAAATAATGATTGTTTGGCTAGAACAAAAGCCTTTTTTTGTACTTAAATGATGGCTAGAAAAATATAGACAAAAAGGAAAACTCTACATATGTCTTCATTGACTTAGAAAAAGCTTATGATAGTGTACTGATAGTAATTTGGTGGGCTTTAAGAAGGAAAAGTGTATATAAATGATGGATTGAAATAACTGAGGATATCTATGCTAGAATATTGACAAGTTTTAGAAGTTGCCACAGTCCAACATGTGTATTTCCATTTTACTATAGGCTTGCATCAAGGATCAGTACTGAGCTCATATATTTTTTGCATTAATTATGGATGAACTTATTGCTAATATTCAAGAAGATGTACTGTGGTGTATATTATTTGCGGACAATATAGTGTTGATTGGTGAAAAGAAACTATATTAAATACTAAATTGAACTTGTGGAGTAAAACTTTAGATGATAGTTGTTTAAAGATTAGTAGAAAAGAGACAAATTATATGGAGTATAAATTCAATGAGAATGGAAATGAAGACATACTAGGATTGATGATCAAGAGATATTTCAAAGTGACTATTTCATTATTGAGGATCTATTATATTAAAAGAAAAAGAAGATAACTAAAGATAAATGTAATAGAGTTAGTGCTGGTTTGATGAAGTGGTGAGATGTATCGAGAATATTATGTGATAGATGCATATTTTGAGAACTAAAAAAGTATAGAACAACTATAAGGCCTGCCATGTTGTATGGCTTAGAGTGCTAGGTAATAAAGCAAAAACATGAAAACAAGTTGAGCATAACAGAAATGGAAATATTAAGATGGATGTACGGTAAATTTAGAAAAGATTTTAAAACATGAACATATTAGAGTAGCTATAGGAGTTACACAACTGAAAGATAACGTAATGGAAGATCAATCGAGATGGTATGTACTTATACAATGAAGATTTGAGGAGTCTTTGGTTAGGAGAGGTATCTTGGTTAGGGTTGAAGGTGGTAAAACAAGGAGGAGAAGATCTAAGGTAACATAGATGAAAGTGTGAGGAAGGATATAATAAACTTGGAATAACATCGAATGTGTACATGGCGAATAAGGATCCATAAAGTTGACCCAAATAGTTAGGAAAAGGCTAGATGGTTATAGTTATAATTATGTTCTTATCCAAGACAAATTAACTATTTTTAGGCTTTGATTAATCTTATCTGTGGTGGTCAAAGTGCATATCCTTTTCGGGAGTCCCCTCTAATTTTTACTATAATAATATCCTGTTAATCACCGATTTTCCATTTTTTTGAAATCCTAGTGTTGATGTATCTCCCCCATCAGTCATATTAGCGTAGTGAGTCTTAACTGAGTTTATATCACATTCCTTGCAGCTGACTTACAGTTGAGTGGTAATCGGGCTTGTGAACTGCAAACAGAATCTTGTGATGCTATGCTATTAAAGATTTCTACAGCTTGGTCCAGTGTTGCCATCAAAATAATGTGTTATTCCATTAGTCTACAGATAGAGATGCTAATACTGAGTTTGTTCCACTCAAGTTTGGTCCCTTGTCATAACTCAAGTTTAACGTCTGTCTAATTCTTTGTAATAAAATGTCACTTCCATTATGTAGACTTGTTTTTTAGGAAATATCGAGACCCCTGGGTGTGGTAATGCAACACTAATTGCCATGACAATTCTGGGTATCATCGTTGGATCATGGAATCTGGTTTTCATATTTAAAGAACTGCATTACTTGCATGGAGCATCAATGCAAGTATTATGACAAATTGTTGTTTTTAATATATTTACATAACACAGAAAAGGAAAAGATATTGGGTTTTGATTGTGGCATTTTCTTCTCTTCCCCTAATAACAGCTTGGGAGACGCATGGAGTCCATGGTTTTGCCATTAGAGTTATTGCAGCAGTTTAAGGTTTCAGACTTTGCTGATCAACAAGAATATGAAGCCTGGCAGCTTAGAAACTTGAAGATTCTTGAGGCTGGATTACTTGTACACCCTTTCGTCCATTAGAAAATCAGATGTTGCAGCACAGCGACTAAGACAGATCATACGTGGAGCTTCAGAAAGGCCGCTCGAAACAGGAAGAAATTCAGAGTCAATGCAGGTTCTACGCAGTGCTGTAATGGCCCTTGCTTGCCGAACTTCTGATGTATCTATCTCAGATACATGCCACTGGGCAGATGGTTTTCCACTGAATCTCCATCTGTACCAAATGCTGCTAGAAGCTTGTTTTGATAACAGTGAGGAAGGATCAATAATCGATGAAATTGATGAGGTTCTAGAGTTGATAAAGAAGACTTGGACTATACTGGGGATAAATCAGATGCATCATAATCTCTGCTTTACCTGGGCTTTATTTCACCGTTTTGTTACAACTGGCCAAGTAGACATTGATCTACTGTTTGCAGCTGATACTCAGTTAGCTGAAGTTGCAAAGGATGCCAAAGCAACAAAAGATTCAGCTTATTCTAAGATATTGAGCTCAACATTGAGCTCGATAATGGGATGGACAGAGAAGAGACTTCTTGCTTACCATGATACCTTCAATCCTAGTAATATTGAATCTATGCAAAGTATTGTTCTTTAGGAGTATCAGCTGCCAAGATATTAATGGAAGATATTTCACAAGAGTATCGTCGTAAGAGGAGAGAAGAAACTGATGTAGCTCGCAGCAGGATTGATACCTATATTCGATCCTCACTCCGTACTGCTTTTGCTCAGGTAAGTCACCTTTTAGTGCGACTCCTAATGGCCCTGTTTAGTTCCATCTATTTACTATTTATACATGTTTCTTGATTCTAAGGAGGGTGGATTAAAATTTTACCAGTCAACTTTTTTTAAACCAAAGAAAATTTTATGTTCATCATCTTGTTAAAGCTTAAGATTATTTTATTCAAATCAATAATAAAAACTGAATTATATCGACTAGGTCATAGATATTAGTCCCTGGAGTAGTACTGGTACTTAAATATTTGTGGAATTATTTATATTTATTGATTGTGGACTGCATACTCTACATATATGGAAATGGCCCTTTTGCCATTTGTTGGATACACTTTATTCCTTTGAATGGGTTATATTATATTGGATGTTTTATATTGCAGCTGACCTATTTGGCGATGAACATTTTCTTGATGCAGAGAATGGAACAAGCAGACTCAAGCAGGCGATCATCAAAAACCAGATGGCTCCCACTCCAGTTCTTGCCATCCTTGCAAAGGACATTGGTGATCTAGCAAGCAAGGAAAAACACTATTCAGTCCTATATTGAAGAAATGGCATCCTCTAGCTGCAGGTGTTGCTGTTGCTACCCTTCATTCATGTTACGGTAATGAACTTAAGCAGTTTATATCTGGTGTCACGGAACTGACACCAGACACGGTCCAAGTGCTTAAAGCTGCAGACAAATTAGAGAAAGATCTTGTACATATTGCTGTTGAAGATTCCGTTGATAGTGATGATGGTGGTAAGTCATTAATCCGTGAGATGCCTCCTTATGAGGCTGAATCTGCGATTGCCAATCTTGTGAAAATGTGGATAAAGACAAGAGTAGACAGACTGAAGGAGTGGGGTGACCGGAACTTGCAGCAAGAGGTTTGATTCTGTTGCCTATATTTGTACTTTCTCGACTTAGTAGACATTTGCATAATGCATACTTCTTGTTTCACACATGGAAAGCAATATGGCTATACATGACTTTTGATTGGTGGTTGCCTTTAAACTTAATCCCAGATTGTTGCCTTTAAACTTAATTACAGAATTCCCAATGTTCCCACGATTATCCATTAGGCATGCAATATAACAGCATGAATAATCCTTGCAATGCTATTTATTTCATATTACTTGTGCTTTAGAATGATTAAAATGTAGGAAGTTTCAGATAATATGCTTGAGTTTATTTCATAATTATCTCTAAAAAGAATCAGTATTTTTATAATATAAAAACTATTACTGGATAAATTATTGTGATATCTTAGATCTTATTAGTCAGCATAAAATATAAATGAAGGTGAATTGGGTCTTGTATGTGACTATCAACATCGTCTTTTATGAGTTCTCATATGGCCTTTTGGAAGGGCTCCATGTTTGCATAGTAATTTGTAAAGGCTTTTATTGCACTCTGAGATGTATGTATGATTACTTTTATAATTTGCAGCAAATGGCATGGCTTCGTGACCCCGAAAGAAGGTATTTAGCCATCTCCTTTTGTACATATCATGGAATCGCAAAATAGAATGGTGGTGTATGGCAAAAACTCAATGATCTTGCTTTTGCCTTAAACTGATGTCAAGATCATGTTGAGATTTTCTAGTATCCTCTTCATCCAGAAAGCCTACCTTGCAAAGAGAGCTCCCATCAAACTATGGTCTTAGTCTTGCCAATATTAACAGATACCACTTTGGAATGAACCTATAATGAAATAAGCTGTCTGGCTTGTATCCATTAAAGTTCCATGTAAATGATTGTTTTGAAGTAGTCAATAAGAGAATTAACTAGGAAAGCTAATTGGTCTCATTTTTATTACACCATCACGAGCATAGGTCAAGCCCAACGCCTAACCTGTCCTCAGAACATAAGTTTTGACACTGACAAAAACTCCATCCTTAATTTTCCCGGCCTTGTGTCTAAGATTGATAGCCATTTAGCCAACAACTATATGATTGTGCTGATCCAGCTAGTCTAGTCACTTGGCTGTGGTGTATGACTAAGTTAAAAATGGCTGTTAGAGTTTGAAGGAGGGAGAAAGTGAAATTAGCATCAGCATGACTTAGATGTTGATGATGACTGAGGATGGAAAGAGAGGTGTTTGTTTGGTTTGCTGCTGTGGGCAGCTACAGTTTCAAGATTTTCACTATAATGATTTTTCCTAGTTCTGCCTTTATAAATAAATTACAAAAAGACTTCGGATTGCACGTTGCCTGATAGGTTGTGGTGCTGCCTCTTTTTTATTTTCTAGATTGAAATTTTATTAAACCCACCCTGGCCCCCTTGCATGCGGAAAGAATCTTTTAATGGTAATACTAGTTTATTCAGTTCTATTGCCTGCTTATTGGATTCCTTGGCACTATGTTTGTATCCATCCTTTATAGCGAACACATGCAAAATAATTTCCTGTTCATGGTAGCAGCTCGTATTTTCATTGACTTGTGATTTAGCTAACTTCTTCTTTGTATCCAATTCGCATCATTGTCTTGAGACATTTGTCATGAAACTTGATCTATGTTTCACCCTATAAGAGACATCTATGAGTGTGTTGTCTCCAATAAATGTTGCTTGTACTTGGGCCTTTGGCATCACCTTGTGGCTTTTTTTGCCATTCCCTATGCCAGTATGCCATCTTCGGTGATAGGTAACCTTGTGGGGTAGCAATTCCTGCTGCTAGCTCGCATCATTTCCTTTAGGAGAAATAATTTTGGGTTGCCAAGGACACTGTATTAGAGGCTTACATGATCTATTGTTGTTTGGCAGTTTGCTTCGTAGGCTAGGCTTGATATGACTACCACCAGCTTATCTTCATGGCCAAGTGTCAGATACTCACATCTATGGCTACTAATTTAGATCCTCTATGTTGTTTGTTAATTCTCTTGCACAGTAATGCGGTCGCTAGTATTGGGTCAATGCATTGATCTTAGACTCTTTGTAGTGGGAGACTTCTACCCACGGTAATGTTGATGCTTTGGAAACCCTTCCAAAATTCACGGTAATGTTGATGCTTTGGAAACCCTTCCAAAATTCAAACTCGTGCATGCTTATTAAGCATTCCTTGGTTCAAGTGTTCTTAAGAACATCTGCTTTTTTTTTAATGCCGAGTTAAAGCTGATGGTTCTTTTGCTTATTGGCATCTCTGTCCTTGGTGCCTCAATTTGGGAGAGGCTCTGACTTTGACTCTGGAAAGGTGGTACTGCCACCATTATTTTAGAAGGAAAAGTTAATGCTGAACTAGGGAACAACGAACACATTTCTTTTGAGGATGTTAGTTTCAATCCTATCGGGTTCTTGATAATAAAACGTGTGAGATTGTTGAATCTTATATCTTATTAAAAGTGATTCTTTTAGCAGGCATGCCTTGGGCCAAGGTCAAGATTACTTGGTTCTTTTGTTTGTTCAGTTGTTTTGCTTGATTTTCCTAGTCTTGTTTCAAGACTGTTGCGCTATAATCATGTTTGTCTTTGGAGGACCCAAGTAAAACTAGTTCTGAGGCTTGGCGACCGGATTGGCTTTCCTTTGTTATCATTTGTTTAGGAATAGCTCATGGAAACTAAATAGTGAAAGCTTGTCTTCTTTTATTGCATCAACTTAGATGTAAAACTAGGCCACATGCTGTGCAGTCACGGGCGCAGAACCTTGACCAGGATTTACACTAGAAATGTATGCATGTTCACTGATATTCTTTTGGTGGCGTCATTTACATGGTTTATATTATCTTGTGGAGGTACTGGTGTTAGACCTATGAATCCCATCTGTTATTGATTTGTTCAAGATTCTTTTGAATAGAACTCTGGTTTTAATTCTCGGAGTATATTGTCTCAAAGAAATGACTATGATCTTAACTTTGATTGCTCCCACTGGGATCAGACACCTGTGTTTGAGTTTTCTAGACGGCCAAGGCTAGCGTTCTTTAGAAGAGATTGTCGAATTCTTTAAATCTTTTGGGGAATCACTCGAATGCACTATAAACAAGTCTTGAATGAAATGCTCCTATTCTTACTGCTATGCCTAACTGGCAAAACTACTAAGACATATTTAACAAACATTAATTGAACTTAAGTATTACAAGGAATGTAGTCATGATTCCACCTTTAGGCTTATAGTATAGATCTTGACAGATCAATTGCCTGTAACCCATTATAAAGTATGTTTCTGTTCTGACTTGAATATGCTGTTTTTCAGTTCCCCATGTGAATGACATTTCATGGATCTAAGAACTTTTCATTTATAACTTTATAAATATAGGTCTTTTAATTATAACTTTGTAAGTATGCATATATTCCACCAACTACTGTTTTTGGAATTTGAACAATCTGCTAGTTTTATTCTGGATTGACACCAAAATTCATACTTATATCCAAACAACTGTCAGGCATGCACATTGTAATGAATGTAAAGGTGCACTATGTATATTTTATCTGTCAAATTTGTGTTTTTGAATGTATGCAACCATGCATTTCATAAGCCCCATGCAAATCTTTTCTTTTTGTAATTCGAATATGGTGTGCTACCTATTCTGAATCTCAATATAACTCTGTAACTAACATTCACACATCAATATACTTACGAATCCTTCATATCCTTCTAAGAACCACCAATTCTGCAAAAAGTAAATTTTCCTGTGTTCAATTGCCAATATTTTTTATCACTTTCTATAGGTTTGGAACCCCAGGGCAAATAGAGAGAATTGTGCTCCTTCTGCAATTGAAGTTCTAAGAATAGTTGATGAGACCTTAGATGCCTTCTTTCAACTGCCTATACCAATGCACCTGGCCTTGCTTCCAGACTTGACGATTGGACTTGACAGAACTCTGCAACATTACATTTCCAAGGCAAAGTCTGGCTGTGGTAAGTTCAAAGAAACCTGACACTGGATTACTTTATGAGATGTCATTTTAATTTTGTCACTAATCAACTTTCTATTTCTAGGAACACGAAATACTTTTATCCCTGCACTGCCAGCATTAACCAGATGTGAGGTTGGTTCAAAATTGTGGAAGAAAAAGAGAAATCACACACCTTACAGAAAAGGAGATCACAAGTTGGATCAACGAATGGAGATAATTCTTTGGTTTGCCACAGCTATGCGTACGTATGAATACGCTTCATCATATCCGAAAAGAGCTGGATAATCTGGAGAAGAAAATAACAACTTGTTTAAGGAATGTTGAATCTGCCCAGGCAGATACATCAAATGGGTCAGGCATCAAGTTTGAGATTTCTCTAGCTGCTTGTCAAGAAGGGATTCAGCAACTGTGTGAGGTAACGGCATACAAGGTGATCTTCCATGATCTAAGTCATGTTCTGTGGGATGGCTTATATGTTGGTGAGACTGCTGCTTCAAGAATAGATCCTTTACTGAAGAACTTGACCCTACTCTGGAGATGATATCGAGCACTGTGCATGACAGAGTGCGAAATCGTGTGATAACTGCACTAATGAAAGCTTCTTTTGATGGGTTTTTGCTAGTGCTTCTTGCAGGTGGTCCATCCCGTGCTTTCTCTTGCCAAGATTCTCGGATAATAGAGGAGGATTTTAGGTCTCTCAAAGACTTGTACTTGGCTGATGGTGATGGGTTGCCAGGGGAGTTGGTTGAGAAGGCTTCAACCCACGTGAGAAATGTGCTACCTCTATTCCGCACAAATACAGAAAGCCTTATCGAGCGGTTCAAATGTACGATGGCAGAGACATATGGTTCAGCAGCCAAATCCAGGTATCCATTACCGCCTACTTCGGGGCATTGGAGCCCGACTGAGGCCAATACAATTTTGCGTGTTTTGTGCTATAGGAATGATGAAGCTGCCACAAGGTTTCTTAAGAAAACTTATAACCTCCCAAAAAGCTGTGACATCTTGGATTGGTCCATAACATCTGTGGCAGATCAGTCAGTGATTGTCCGGAAGACTTGCTTGTAGTCGCTCTCTATATCTATGTTATCAGCCTTGATAAGAGAATATTCTCAAGCTTTGTGGTGGTTCTGATTGCACCTTGTGTAGCATATTACAAATATTTAAAGCAGTTTAGCAGAATTGCCTTCTCGGCTAATGCTTGCAATGCCACATTGCTCTCAGGACTTTCTGAGGCAGGCTTCATTCAGTGTAATTTGACTTACCAAATGAGCATCAGTGTGGTTTGAGTAGAAATGTCAGGTGGAAGGTGGATGAGCATCCTACCGTTCTTTGATAGAATCACAATCTGATGGAGGTTAAGATGTTACACTTGCCACATTTAGAAGCATTCTTTTGTTTAGTTGGAGCTTTTCAGTTTCTCATTATATTCTTCTGTTTCTAATCTGGTCCTTCGCTGAATATTGTATTCCTGTGAGAAGTTGATCTATTGTGAAGTAGTTACTTGATAGCTCTTTTACTGCTTATGCATCGTATGTCTAATGTATTGGGAGATTTATGGTTTGTATTGGGTGTAAATTTACTCTATCTTCTTTTTTTAGTATG